>MU769606.1:129920-141736 GCA_026770625.1 Nicotiana glauca
ATCACCCGGAATTGGGTTAATAGCTGATTGAAGGTATTACTGCTGGTATAGTACCGTAGTGGATAAGGTGATCGTCAACGTTCGCGGCACCCGACTTCATCTTTTGATTCTAAATTTTATTTTGTATATTATTATTTGCCCAGTAGTTGTGTTTAGTCTTCTTTAGATGCTCGTGACTTGTAACACCCTAGTCGGGCTGTGTTGGGTGGTAAATATCAGTTATTAATGCCATTAAGTCATATTATTCATTCATTTATGTTTATTAACTGTGAAAAAGGGGCATTGTTGTTCTGTTGGCTGGCCTTGTCTTCACGAGAGGCGCCATCACGACCGGGTTGGGGAATTGGGTCGTGACAAGTTGGTATCAGAGCCTAGGTTACTAGGTCTCACGAGCCATGAGCAGGTNATATGTGCCTTGACGGCTTGTGATTCCCCGATCAAGGGGCGAGATGTGATCTTCGTGAGTATATCGGGCCAGTCTGGAGGACTTGAGGCCGGATCTTGGCCTATGGCTTGAGCACCGAGGTGCTAATTGTGTGAGAAAATGTTTTGAACTTATATGTTCGGTATTGTCCCTATTAGCCGGATTGGCAGTTTGGTATACATGTGATGAGTATGTTAGTACTGCGAGATGTATCTATGTGACTTGGTAGTGACGAAGAAGTCTGCTGGATAGTAGGTGAACTGTAAAGTGTTCGATTCCTATTGTGATTCGATGTGTAGCCCGAGTTATGGGCGCGTGAAGAATATTTGCATATCTCCTAGTTGGCAGTTAAGTGCAATACTTGTGGCGGAATGAGTTCGGACTTAGGAAGACCAAATGACTATGTAACTTATATAATGGTAGAAGGTGTGCTGAAATACTAAATTGAGGCGAACCAGGTGGGTTATCTCCAGCGGAGTCTTCTTGAGTGGTATGATCCTTATGTGTCCGCTAGAAGATCCCATATGTAGTTGAAAGGTACGTGTTGTAATTTGAAAATTTGGGTCACTTCAGAGAGTGGACTCAGCTGATGTGAGGATGAAAGCGAGGTTTATAGAGGATTTCAGTACCAGATGATCTTTGTTTTCATAAACTAGTAGATGATTTGAGTTTAACCTCACTATAATATTGTGGCATCATTAGAGTAAAAGTATTATGGGTTATTAAATGTGTCCTGATAAATGGCTTCGAGCCAAGTTGGGGAGGTTGCTGTTGATTAGCTGATCGCACGGTTATGTGCTATGTTGTTTCCATTTCGAGGTATGCCGGCGGATCAGTCCTGGTTGCAGAAAATGAGCCGAGGATGGGACGAGTGAAGCAAAATTTTGATGAAAGTTATATGGTGCTTCGTAGATGTGAGTAAGTAATAGGATGTCTTTAGCTGTTGTTGATAAATAATGCTTAGTGTATAGAGAAGGAAGATGTTCGTTTGTATTGGAATGAGATCATATCATGCGGTGTCAGAGTGCTAATAAGGCACGAGTGGTTCTGTTCGTTAAGTCAGGTAATTTTCAATTGGAATAGGAGTGAATGACTCTCGAGAATGGTTGTGTTCAAGATTTTGCATGCAATAATTATGTGTCTTAAGGTGGTGTATGTGGCTAGAGACTGTGTTTCCATTAGAAAAGGATCAAGACTTGTGATATTTTATGCTACTTATGGGACTCTATGTATCAGTATCTAAGAAGTAATGGTAACGAATTCCGATTCGCAAGAAGTTCTTCAAGTAAAGTATTCTGGAATATGGTATTTTTGGGAAGCATTGAAAGAGTATTCGATGGCCTATGGGTCTTAGACAGTGTGGTCTTATGTTCGAATCTCCTGTGGTGAGCCCGGATTGAGGCATTGTGATGCTACCGTGAGGGAGAGATATCAAGTTGATGATGAATCAGAAGGAAAATTAGATAGATAGAATAGATTGATGGTAGATCGAACCGGAATGGTAAGAGATGATTAATTTTCGTGTGTGTTCGAGGCAATGAGTTCGTACAGGTATTTTGCAACAAAGCTCTTGAGTTCTAACAACTTGTTTAGCTTGGCCTAGTCAGAAGGATTCAGTCCTGACAGTTTAGCTTGTACAAATGGAGTTGGCAGAAATGTTCTTGTTGGGTTTTACCGTGGTTTGAAGATGAGTATATTTTCTATGGGTATGCGAAGCATGGAGTGTGTAATGATTTTTCTTCTAAATGGGATCAATGAAAGTTCTTGACTAGTTGAGTGCGTCGATGTCTGTGGTGCGGAAGGGAGATAAAAGTTCTCATGTTATCCTAGTGTGGTATGGTATATGCGATATGTTGTGGAGGATTGGGATTTGTGTGTGTAAGGTTCGGTTCAGTTCGGAATGGAAAGTCATTAAATTCTTAAGCAGCACGGGCAGCTGCAGGTGATTTAAGAATCGATCTTCAGATGATTAGGGTGAATGATCCTCATATGACTAAGGAAAATGGTATTGCCAATCATAGTGATTTGATGAGGTTATATGCTGAAGAAAAAGGGCAATGTGATTAAGTCGATGGCACTTCGGTAGCGTTGCGGCACTTTCTTGCTAAATCGATTGCTGATATCTGAGTCTATTTGATGGCACAGGAGAATTTTAGAATATCTTTCGTGGAATGATTGGGTACTCGAGGTGTAATATGTACTCATACTGCGGAATTGGGGATCAGGTACAGTGATTCGTGTGCTATATGGAGTTGGAGACTGGGAGTTCTCAGGTTCGGACTGTGCAGTGGTTATAGATCGTGTGTATTGGTACTATTAGCGGCTATTGGGATTTGGAAGCCCGAGTGTATCTTTCTTTGCTTGGTATATTAGATTTTGGATATGACATTGGGGTGTAGACTGGTTGTCTTAGTGTTGGGTTATTCTAGACTATTGGGCTATGGGTTATGTCGGAAAATGCCACAGGTTGCGTGGCGAGGTGCATCGGACTATGTTCTAGTAGAATGGTTGTGTTCCAAAGACCAGCGGACGGATGGGAAGGATTGTTTTCCTTAATTGGGCCTTTTGTGACGGATGTCAGTATAGAGGTTTCTACCATTGATTCAGTTTCGGTATTGAGAGACTTTTTTTTCCGGATGCGTTCCTTGTGGCCGGGCATGTCGCCGGGCGAGATTGTGGATTTCGGTATTGATTTGGTGTCGGGCACCGTATCGTACTGCTCCGGCATGAGTTATAGTAGTGGAAGGAGCAGCTTCGGGCTTCTTGGTAATGAGTTTGTTGGTAAGCTGATTGGATACGTGTTTAGCTTGAGTCGGCTTGGTTGGTGGTTGGTCCCTAATTGTATTGATGAAGGATAGGTTGATTCGATCGTTATTGAACCTACTAGTGATCCGGGGGGATCTATGAGTTTCTTTTTCTGTGCTGTGAGGCGTTATGATTTTTGGACTGTGGGCCCATATAGTGCGGTGCTATCGAGATTCATAGTGGAAGTTGAGTTTTATAGCTTACAACGCTATAAGTAGATATCATTATACACTCAATATGCTTACGACCGATACTCGGTATTTTGTTATAATGAGAAAATTTGGCTTGATGTGCATCACCCTATGTAAGATATTTGTGTGGATCGGGTGGCACGCCGCCACGGGTATGTTATCTGGATCCGGTTGCATGCTGCAATAGTGTGATGTTGAGAATAGTTTTCCAAATTCTATTTTGTATGCCTTGCTTCTTGGTTTCTAAGGAAAGTCCGTATTGGGTATTGCTCGGCGAATGGCACATCGGTTGTGTCCTTTCAGGATCGTATGGTGTATATTACTTGTTTTGCCATGGGTATAATGATTTATTTGGGTTCCATATATCAATCGTGCGTGGTTGTCAATTTCGAGTATAGCGACTTGAGGTGCTTCATGTGTAACAGTGTTGGGATAAGATCGCGCACTGTAGCGAGGCTACATAGAGATTAGACCCTTCGGGGTAGATTCAGGTATTCTATTGCTATGATGTGGGACAGGGTCCCAGCCTTGTGTTGTGATGGTACTGAGGAGTTTGAGTTACAGCTCTTTTGTTTGAGTCATTTGTCATGATTTGAGTATGTTCAGACCTCCCATCATTGGTGCGTGAATTATGCAAGTTGTGGCTTAGGCCTGTGATGAGGTGTCATATGACTAAAGTGGTGCGTTAAATTCGAGGTGATCGTTGGAGTCATTAATGAATGCGAACAGATGTGATTTCAGCTGATTAGAGGGTTTATATCGAGGTTTGTCCCGGAAATCTGTTGTGGTATTAGTCAATAGGGAAGTGGCTTTATGTATGGGTGACCTGAGGAATGGTTACGGTTTATCGCGTGTTTTATTTATCGTTGGCAGTGTATGAAAGTGTTGGAATAAGACTTTAGCTAATAAGAGGTTACTATCGGTAATTAAGTATTGTGGGCAACTGCTGTGAATAGAGACTATCGTTTCGACTGTTGGATTGTGTGGTATATTGTATGATTTCACCTGAAGTTGCAGGTGTGGGTTATTACAGCTGGTTCGGGTTAATTCTGGGTATGACTTCGGAAAGTGCAATGTAGTACTACGGTTTATGGTGTGGATGGATTGTGAAATTTCAGCTATATTGTGTTATCGGACCTATGCGATATAAGGGGACGAGGCATCACCCCAGGTATATGCTTGGTAAGGTCATTCAACCATTGGTTGGCTTTTAGTACAACTCTGGGTACGCTCGAGGACGAGCGATTGTTTAAGTTGGGGAGGATGTGACGATCCGACCCCTCGTCTCATGTGTTACTGCTCCATTTTTCCCAATTATTGCCTCCTCACATTTCATTATCGGTATGTGGTGTGTGAGAGTTGATTTGGATATGTTTTGATAAGAAATAATGCACTTAGTCTCTTTAAGGAAGGCTTAAGTTGGAAAAGTCAACCGGACGTTGACTTATGAGTTAGAGGGCTCGAATGTGATTTCCAGTGATTCGGTTAGCTTCGGGAGATGCTTTGTGACTTAAGAGTGTGATCGGAAGTGATTTTGGAGGTCCGGTGTAGTATTAGGCTTGAATTGGCGAAGTTAGCATTTTGGCGAATTCCGATTGATAGGTGAGATTTTGACCCGAGGGTCGGAATGGAATTCCGAGAGTTGCAGTAGCCCCGTCAGGTGATTTTTGATATGTGTGCAAAATTCCAGGTCATTCGAAGGTGTTTTGGTCGGGTTTTTGATCGATGCGTGTTTCGGAAGTTTTGAAGAAACTTAAGCTTCAATCCGATGTGAATTGATGGTTTTAGTGTTGTTTGACGTGTGTTGATGGTTGGAACATGTTCGTATGATGTTTTGGGATATGTTGGTTCTTTTGGTTGAGGTCCCGGGGGCCTCGGGGTAATTTCGGATGGCTTAACGGAAGTTTTGAACTTGGAAGAAATTGCAGATTTTTGCCCAGCTGTTGCACACCTTCGCGGTCGCAGCCATAGGGACGCGTTCGCGATGGGGAATTTTGCAGACCATCTCGTTCGCGAAGGATGCTTCGCGTTCGCGTATAAGGGGCCAAGGTCCCTGGTAGTTTTTTCTTCGCGTTCGCGACACTTGGGTCGCGTTCGCATAAGGTGAGTGACTGAAGCATCGCGTTCGCATTTGGTTGGTCGCGTTCGCGTAAGAGGATGAGCTTGAGCATCGCGTTCGCGGACTTGGAGTCGCGTTCGCGTAAGGTAAATTGTGGTCAACGGAATTTGTTCTTCACGAACGCGGAGGAGTGTTGACTGCGTTCGCGTAAGGTAAAATCTGGGCGTCCAGAGGGCTTTTTATATCATTTCATCCTCGAATTGGGGGTTATTTTCCTCCATTGTTGAGCATCTTGGGAGCTTTTTAGGAGCCATTAAAGAGGTTTTTGGTTGAGAATCAATTGGAGGTACGTCTCATGGTCTACAAACATCATCTAATTATGATTTCAAAATTTAAATTCATGGAAATTTGGTTAAAAAGTGAAGAACTAGGGCTTGGGTTTTTGAATGAGAATTTGTGATTTGAGGGGTCAAATGGACTCCGATTCTTGTGAATTTGATATGTATAGACTCGTGGCGAGATAAGGAACATTTTGGTGTAAAAATTTTTGACTTTTGAGAAGTGGGCCCGGGGCTCGGGTTTTGCCAATTTTGTGATTTTTGATATTTTTCGAGTCTTTTCGATTGGGTTATATTCCCTTAGCATATTGTAATGTATTCGTTGTGGTTTTGGGTAGATACGGCACGCGTGGAGGCCGGTTTGATGGGCAAAGGCATCGCGAGCTATATATTTCACCGGTTCGAAGTGAGTAATACATGTAAATGATATCCTGAGGGTTTGAAACCCCGGGTTTGCAAATCATAGTGTTGTATTGAGGTGACTTGCACGTCGGATAACGGGCGTGTGGTAGAGCACCATCGGGGATTGTGACTGGTTTAGTCCCGCTTAATCAAATAACTACCTAATTGATTGAAGCTTAGTTGATATCCTTATAAAAATGGATTAATTGTCGTGATTGGGCCTTGTGCCAACTGATTGAATCCTTTAGGGATTATTATCACTGTTTCCATGATACTTGGCATATTAAATGATTCCAGTCCTGAGTTAAACACTGATTTGAACTATCTAGTCATACTTTCAAGGTTTTAAAACTTAAACTACATGTTTTTAACATTCGGAACTGAGAACTGTTATTTGAATATTGCCTTAGTGGCTTATGTGCATTTCTGGACTGAGCATGGATAGGGCTGTGCACCGCAGCAGTGTTATGTGTGCATTTCTAGACTGAGGATGGATCGGGCTGCGCACCACAACGATGTGATATTGATATTGCGCTTGGGCTGTAGGAGCCCCTCCAGAGTCTGAACCCCCACAGTGAGCGCGGGTACCCAAACGGATCGGGTTGCGCATCGCAACGGTCATGTGCGTTGCATTGCATTCATGCATTGGTTCCTGTTTGTTCTACGTGACATGACATTCAGCACTCTCATATCATTGACATCCATGCTACTTCTTGCAATGTTTACCAGATACCCTGGTGTTATTTGTTGATAGAGTGTTGTGCCCGAGGGGCTGACTTTTGTGCTGACTTGCAATATCTGATATCGCATTCATATGCTTGATTGTTGGAAGAGGATGTCTTCAAAAGAGGTTTTTAAACTGAACCAAATATTGTCTAAAGGATTTTTACGGTTTTATTGTTTTCTCAAAGGGTCGTACTGTCCTATATAGCATGATGGAGTGCTCTTACGTGATTTCTTGCTGCTCAGCTATTATTTACTCTTATTACTCATTGAGTTGGAGTACTCACTTTACTCCCTGCACCTTGCGTGCAGTTGCAGGTATTGATCACCTGAAAGCGGGTTAATAGCTGATTGAAGGTATTAGTGCTGGTATACTACCGTAGTGGATAAGCTGATCGCCAGCGTTCGCGGCTCCGGACTTCATCTTTTGATTCCAGATTTTATTTTGTATATTATTATTGGCCCAGTAGTTGTGTTCAGTCTTCTTTAGATGCTCGTGACTTGTGACACCCCGGTCGGGCTGTGTTGGGTGGTAAATATCAGTTATTAACGCCATTAAGTCGTATTATTCATTCATTTATGTTTATTAACTGTTAAAAAGGGGCATTGTTGTTCTGTTGGCTGGCCTTGTCTTCACGAGAGGCGCCATCACGACCGGGTTTGGGAATTGGGTCGTGACAACTCTTAATCTTGATATAATTATTATTAGTTGTGTATATTATTTATTGTTTTGATTTATTAAAAGGCCAGATTCTTTTGTGGGTCAATATGCCTGGTAAATTGGACAATGATGATATACATTGGCGAAGTAATAATTAGTTGATGGAATCCATGTCTCGGTCTAGAGATTGATGATACACCTTTATGAAAGCTTATAAGTTTTCATGTGTAAACCCTGTACGTGGATTTTGTATCCGTCACATGAAATAAGTTTGCGAATGTCTAAAGGAAATAATCAATGAATTAAATTATCAGTAATTTAATTTATTCGATTAGCATCTGAATCTTAACATGAGGAGTGAAATAATATTTAATGGAAGAATTTCAAAATTGAACTGAGGAGTACCGTTACGAATTTTTAGTGGAATAATTCGTAATTTATTATGGTAGTATTAATTCAGATATTTCGAATTAAGTCCATAATAGGAAACCTTGTTAATTAAATACTGCGGTCCCTGTTGTGACCGAATAATTAGGAATTAAATGGAATTATATTTCTTGGTGGAAAAGTAAGACCCAACAGGTTTAGGAAAATGCTTTAAACCCTAAAACCTGTGGCTATATAAAGAGATCTTATTCCATAAGAAGACTGGGGTTTGACTATATAGTTTTCCTAGGAGAAACTCGCCCACACGAGTTTCGCTTATTCCGGTCATTATTCGGGTCACACAGCAGAGGCCCGTGGAACTGGAAGATGATCTCGTGGACGCTTTCGCTCTTGCTTGGAGGCCCTTTTCGCGATCGCTGTCACGCTTCAAGAAATGAGTATCGATCTTATGGTTAATTATAATCTGTGATTATGTGTTGTTTATATTACATACAAGTGATCATGGCTATTTGCTTCTGCTGTTCATACATGCCTTCTATCAATTGATATCAGAGCCTACTTGCATCTAATTAGATAACTTGGACGATATATGTGTATGTTCCATTATATACATGAGTCGTGATTGATTTGTTGAGGAATAAAATCAATTTGCCGTCAAAAGTTTTCATACTCGGTGAAATATTGCAAATTGTTCTGATCGTAGTTGTGTTGGGAAATTTTTGTGTTCGACGAATATAAATTGTTGTTGTCATCCCTTTTAATTACGATTACAGCCAATGTTTGGTGCTTCATGATTCTCTGTGATTCCATAGATAATTTCTAGAAAGAGGCTACTATTGCCTTTTATTTGATTGGATCAAGATAAAACAAAAAAAAGGGGGCAAGCTATGGATTCCCGTTGACAGAGAAGTAATTTTCCAAGTTAGTTTTGTTTAAGTGATTAATTCTTAAAGGCTTTTGATTGATTGTTTGTGGCGGCTGTAAAATGTTGAAAACCAAGAATAACGGAAACGATGTTAAGGTTTCTGGGCGGCGGCTTCATGGTAAAATTGCCTAGTGGGTTTCAACCTATTGTTTTCGGAAATTTCAAAATGCCTTTTCTTGTGATTAAGATTTTTATAATCAAAGAACGATCATTTGTTACGAAATTTTAGGTTTCTGCTTTTGGCCATATCGCCCTCAGAAGTGTTTAGCCATTTTAATCTTTTCTTTGTTGAATAATTATATGAGCACTTTATTTGTATCCTTTTCTTTCTTACACTGTATTATAGTATATAATCAAGAATGTATGATTAATAAATAAGTACCATCAAAGTAATTTATTTATTGAGAATCATTGAAAATTCTTAAAGTTTTATACATGTGTGATTATGTTAGTACATGAATTGAGAGTTATGATTAATAAATAGGATTTACCAAAATAGTTTATTTATTTGAGTAATGAATAAATGCTCAATGTACCATATAAAAAATTAATTGTCCTTGATAAGTTTACGCTAGTAGTAGAGTTTTCATCTACACAAAAGTGATTTACCTCTTGATACTAGTGACATTAAACTTATTCATGAAAAAAGACATTGAGGTTTTGACCAACTATGATGAAAAGTAGTATCTTAAATTCTCATGTGTATAATGAGGTTTTATATACCTTACCCAAAAAGGAAGGATATAATCAATGTTATGTGCTCATGGAAAAATTATAAGGATAATAGAAAGCATGATCTTATTTATTTAATCCATGACAAAGCCTAAAACGGTTATTCTCCGAATTTGTTTATCGATTTGGAGGTCATGTTTTGACGAACTCTAATTAACCTGAAATTTGGTAGGTCAATCGGAAACGACTTGGCGAGAAACACATACTGCTATGCAGTGAATCATGTTATTTTTGGGTGTTTTGAGGTCGTTTAGATGGGGTTTTAAGCAGTTTATTGGATTAAATAAGCTTTAAATATAAAAAAAAAACTATTGTTTATATATCGGTTTTATTTGTGTTAAATCTGAAACATGATTACACATGATGATTTAATTTAATATGATATATAGAAAGAATGTAAATTACATTGGTTGAATATTAAATTCGCCTAAAAAGAGTTGTTCGAATTTAGTCTATTTGGTGATCACCATCTCTAATTGACTTGAAATTCGGTGGGTTCATCGGAAATAACCTGATAAGAAATACTCATTGCTATGCAAAGAATTATATCGTATTTCGGCAGTTCAGGGTCATTTAGATGGATTATTTTGGCAGTTTGCAAGATTAAAATGTGATTTAGATATGAAAAGTCATTCCTTTTATGTCAGCTTTATTTTATTAAATCTGGAACATGATGACGCATGTTTATTGTCACGACTCGGATTTTCCACCATCGAGGGTCGTGATGGCGCCTACTGTTGGATCTAGGCAAGCCAAACAGCTAAGCAACTTCGGATAACAGCACAACAATAGTAAAATAACGAGCCTTTAAATAAATGCGGAAGTCTTTTAAAACATGGATAACTGAAAACCCAAAATGCGGAAGTTTAACATTTCACTACACCAATACTGGAGTCGCTATCTCACGGACCTCTAAAGAGTGCTACAAACAAGTCCGAATAGAAAATACATAATGTCTGTCTCGGTACAATGAAAACAAACAGAAAATATAGAAAGGGACTTCGGCCTGTGAATGCCAGCTAGGCTACCTCGTAAGTCCCTGGACTGAGATCAGCTCCCGCTCAGTGCTACTACTGTGATCCAAAAGCTGCTCCGGCACCTCGATTTGTGCAAAAATCACAGAAGTGTAGCATCAGCACAACCGACCCCATGTGCTGGTAAGTGCCTGGCCTAACCCCGACGAAGTAATGGCGAGGCTAGACAGGACTACCAAATCAACCTGTGCAATTCACTATATATATATGCAACAAAGGAAAGAATATAAAAATTAAACAGTTAAGAGGGAGAGAAACAGACTACGGGGGAGTACAGTCCAGATATAAAGTCAACAATTTAATTAAGAAACAGGGCAATAACAATAATTAATGAGACCAGGAAAATCAATAGTTGCACGGCATCAACCTTCATGTTTTTACTCTTATTCTCACCATAAGCAATCAAATAAAGTGCGTGGCATCAACCTTCGTGAATTTCCTCACATAACTCTCATATCATGGCACGGAATGAACCTTCGTGCTAATATAATCAAGACATGACACAGAATGTTCCTTCGTGCATAAACAATCAAAACATGGCACAGAATGTTCCTTCGTGCATAAATAATCAAACATGGCACGAAATGTCCCTCCGTGCATAAATAATCAAACATGGCACGGAATGTTCCTTCATTCATAAATAATCAAACATGTCACGGAATGTCCCTTCGTGCATAAATAATCAAACATGGCACGGAATGTCCCTTCGTGCATAAATAATCAAACATGGCACGGAATGTTCCTTCGTGCATAAATAATCAACAATGGCACGAAATGACCCTTCGTGCATAATCACTCTTCCTCACCCAAAGAGCAATCACAACCAAACAGGCGAGGGAAAATAAATAATAATAAGAAATGTCCCGGTAAGGGAAGAACACAATTAAACATCCAAATCCTGGCAAGGGAGCAATGTCAACAACTTATACATTCCGGCAAGGGAGATAATCACATCTCTTTCCAATTCTTTCATTTCTTATTCGATAGTATTTTATTGTTTAAGCCAACGCTCCAAAGAATTCACAATTCATAAATAATCCTCAAACTTCTCACATTATGTAGAAAATCATTAATTAGCTTGGAAGAGTCCTAAAGTATACCAAAACAAGTACCAACAAAGACCCACGGTCATACT
>MU769606.1:143839-203266 GCA_026770625.1 Nicotiana glauca
CCTTGCGATCTGCATAACTCTTTTGCGGCGACTGAGCCGAACGAAGCCTGTCCTGAATGATCTTGACCTTATCCAAGGCCTCCTGAACTAAATATGTACCCAATAACCGAGCCTCTCCCGGCTCAAACCATTCAACTGGAGACCGACATCGCCTACCATACAACACCTCATATGGAGCCATCTGAATGCTGGAATGGTAGCTGTTGTTGTAGGCGAACTCTACTAAAGGCAAAAACCGGTCCCACGAGCCTCCAAAATCAATGACACAGGCTCGGAGCATATCCTCCAATATCTGAATAGTCCTTTCGGACTGGCCTTCCGTCTGAGGATGGAATGTTGTGCTCAACTGAACCTGGGTGCCTAGCTCCTGCTGAATTGCTCTCCAGAAGCACGAGGTGAACTGCGTACCCCGGTCCGAAATGATAGATGCCGGTACCCCATAAAGGCGAACAATCTCTCGGATGTAGATCTCAGCTAACCTCTCCGATGAATAGGTGGCTGCAACAGGAATAAAATGCGCTGACTTGGTCATCCTATCAATAATGACCCAAATAAAATCAAACTTCTTCCGAGTCATCGGAAGTCCGGTAATGAAATCCTTGGTAATCCTCTCCCACTTCCACTCGGGAAGTTCAATCCTCTAAAACAAATCACCAGGCCTTTGATGCTCATATTTAACCTACTGACAGTTCAAACATCGAGCCACATATGCCACAATATCTTTCTTCATCTTACTCCACCAATAGTGCTGCCGCAAGTCCTGATACATCTTCGCGGCGCCCGGGTGAATAGAAAACCGAGAATTATGGGCCTCCGCTAAGATCAACTCTCAAATCCCATCGACATTGGGCACATAAACTCGCCCCTGCAATCTCAAAACACCACCATCATCTAAAGTCACCTTCATTGCACCTCCACGCTGCACCGTGTCTCTAAGACACACAAATGAGGATCATCAAACTACCGATCACGGATACGCTCCAATAATGAAGAACGAGCGACCGAGCAAGCTAACACTCTGCTAGGCTTAGAAATGTCCAACCTCACAAACCGATTGGCCAAGACCTGAATATCCAAGGCAGGTGGTTTCTGGCTGACCAGAACATAAACAAGACTACCCATGCTGGCGGACTTCCTACTCAATGTATCGGCCACCACATTGGCTATCCCCGGGTGGTACAAAATAGTAACATCATAATCTTTCAACAACTCCAACCACCTCCTCTGCCTCAAATTCAACTCATTTTGCCTGAACAAGTATTGCAGACTCTTGTGATCAGTGTACACCTCACACGTCACACCATATAAGTAATGCCTCCAAATCTTCAAAGCATGAACAATGGATGCCAACTCTAGATCATGGACTGGATAATTCTTCTCGTGGGTCTTTGGCTGCCTCGAAGCATAGGCCATGAATTTGTCGTCCTGCATCAATACTGCACCAAGCCCAATACGTGAAGCATCACAATAAACTATATAAGGCCCTGAACCTGTAGGCAAACCAATATCGGTGCCGTAGTCAGAGTTGTCTTGAGCTTCTGAAAGCTCTCCTTGCACTCGTCTGACTACCTGAACTGGGCACCCTTCTGGATCAAACAAATCATCAACCCTCGGCCGTGGATACTTGTTCTTTATCGTCACCTTATTCAATTGCTGGTAATCAATGCACATCCTCATAGATCCATCCTTTTTCTTCACAAATAACACGGGCGCACCCCAAGGAGAAACACTAGGCCTGATAAAACCCTTCTCTAGAAAATCCTGCAACTGGTCCTTAACTCCTTCAACTCTAGCGGGGCCATGCGATACGGCGGAGTAGAAATGGGCTGCGTGCCTGGGGCCAGATCAATACAGAAACCAATATCCCTGTCGGGAAGCATACCCGGTAGGTATGAAGGGAAAACCTCAGGGAACTCCCGAACAATAGGAACAAAGTCAATTGAAGGGACCTCTGTGCTGGAATCGCGAACATATGCCAAATAAGCTAAACACTCATTCTCGACCATACGTCGAGCCTTAACATATGAAATAACAATGCGAGTGGCATGTCCTGGGGTCCCTCTCTGCTCCAATCGGGACAAATCTGGCAAAGCCAAGGTCACGGTTTTGTCGTGACAATCTAAGATAGCGTGATACGGGGACAACCAATCCATCCCCAATATAACATCAAAATCCACCCTGTCTAAAAGCAATAAATCAACACGCGTCTCAAGACCCTCAAATACTACTACACAGGGACGATGAACTTGGTCGACCACTATAGAATCACCCACTGGTGTAGATACATAAACAGGGATACCCAAAGCGTCACTAGGCATAGCCAAGTAGGGTGCAAAATAAGACGACACATATGAATACGTAGACCTATAGTCAAATAGCAAGCATCTCTAATACAAATCAGAATGGTACTTGTAATGTTTGCACCAAAAGACTCAGCCTTTGGTCTGGCTGTTGGCTGGCCTCTACCTTCGGCGACCTAAACTCCACCTCTAAAACCTCTACCTCCACCTCTAACACCTCTGCCACCGCCTCTAGCTGGCTGGGCAGGCTGTGGAACCTCCGGTGCTTGAATCATAGCGCGAGAACTCTGATACTGGAATCTACCATAAACTCGAGGACAATATCTGACAATGTGCCTCGGATCACCACAAGCATGGCAAGACCTCGTCTACTGCGGCTGAGCACCCCTCAACCTCGGGCAAACTCTCTGGTTGTGGCCATACTCACCACACTCATAACATCTACAGGAACGCTGCAGCTGAGGGAACTGGGGCTGACCCTGTTGACCTAAATGACCACCTGAAGTGCCATGAGTGATATGGGAAGTTGACCGAAAGGGCCTGGGAGGATGGCCTCTACCATGAGTACCCCTACCACCAGACGAGGTACCACTGAACCTGCCTGCGCGACGGGGCCTCTTATCCGACCCATGACCACCTCCCTGTGACAGAGCTATCTCAACTCTACGGCCCACATTAGCCGCCTCGTAAAAAGTGATCTCGCTCCCAGCCTGAGCCACTATACCCGGCTGACCTGCCACCACTGGCGAAACCACTGGAAGCAAACCTGCTCAAATGACACCCTCTATAAGGCCTACCAAACGTCCTGAAGAACTGGGGTGGCAATGAACCCCACTGGGACCTGAGCTGGGCCCACCGGAACTGCTGGGACGGAAACCTCCTCCTCAAAACCGTCCTGAGGCTCCGCCACTGGGGCTGCTGCTGGGGTCTCGGACTGCTGCGCGGTAGATGAGGAAGCACGTGTCCTCGCCATCTGCGAAAGAACAGAGTAGAAATTCAACTGTGTTTGAGAAACGGAACCGCACGACAAGAAAGAGCAAAAGTGAAATTTTCCTAACTCCGTAGCCTCTAGGGGATAAATACAGACGTCTCCGTACCGATCCCTCAGACTCTACTAAGTTTGTCCATGAGTAGCGAGACCTATGTAACCTAGAGCTCTGATACCAACTTGTCACGACCTGAATTTCCCACCATCAGGGGTTGTGATGGCGCCTACTGTTGGAGCTAGACAAGCCAAACATCTAAGCAACTTCGGATAACAATACAACAATAATAAAATAATGAGCCTTTAAATAAATGTGGAAGTCTTTTAAAACATGGATAACTGAAAACCCAAAATGCGGAGTTTAACATTTCACTGCCCAAGACTGGAGTCGTTATCTCACGGACCTCTAAAGAGTACTGTAAACAAGTCCGAATAGAAAATACATAATGTCTTTCTCGGTACAATGAAAACAAACAAAAAATATAGAAAGGTACTTCGGCCTGCGAACGCCAGCTAGGCTACCTCGTAAGTCCCTGGACTGAGATCAGCTCCCGCTCAGTGCCACTACTGTGATCCAAAAGCCGCTCTGGTACTGCGATCTGTTTAAAAAGCTCAGAAGTGTATATTCAGCACAACCGACCCCATGTGCTGGTAAGTGCCTGACCTAACCCAGGCGAAGTAGTGGCGAGGCTAGACATGACTACCAAATCAACCTGTGCAATTCACTATATATATATATATGTGCAACAAAGGAAAGAATACAGAAATTAAATAGTTATGAGGGAGGAAAACAGACTATGGGGGAGTACAGTCCAGATATAAAGTCAACAATTTAATTAAGAAACAGGGCAATAATAATAATTAATGAGAGCGGGAAAATCAACAGTTGCACGACATCAACCTTCGTGCTTTTACTCTCATTCTCACCATAAGCTATCAAATAAAGTGCACGGCATCAACCTTCGTGCTTTTCCTCACATAACTCTCATATCATGGCACGAAATGACCCTTCGTGCTAATATAATCAAGACATGGCACGGAATGTTCCTTCGTGTATAAACAATCAAGACATGGCACGGAATGTTCCTTCGTGCATAAATAATCAAACATGTCACGGAATGTCCCTTCGTGCATAAACAATAAAACATGGCACGGTATGTTCCTTCGTGCATAAATAATCAAACATCGCATGGAATGTCTCTTCGTGCATAAATAATCAAACATGGCACGGAATGTTCCTTCGTGCATAAATAATCAAACATGGCACGGAATTTTCCTTCGTGCATAAATAATCAAACATGGAACGGAATGTCCCTTCGTGCATAAGTAATCAAACATGGCACGGAATGTTCCTTCGTGTATAAGTAATCAACAATGGCATGGAATGACCCTTCGTGCATAATCACTCTTCCTCACCCAAACAACAATCACAACCAAACGGGCGAGGGAAAATAAATAATAATAAGAAATGTCCCGGCAAGGGAATAACACAATTAAACATCCAAATCCCGGCAAGGGAGCAATGTCAACAACTTACACATCCCGGCAAGGGAGATAATCACATCTCTTTCCAATTCTTTCATTTCTTACTCGATAGTATTTTATCGTTTAAGCCAACGCTCCAAAGAATTCACACTTCGTAGATAATCCTCAAACTTCTCACATTATGTAGAAAATTATTAATTAGCTTGGAAGAGTCCCAAAGTATACCAAAACAAGTACCAACAAAGACCCACGGTCATACTAGATACCGGTGTATAGCTACTCGTCACCATGCCTATACACCGCACTCGATCATTTAGCAATTAACAATAAATAATACTCTAATCCTATTCCCTCAAGCCAAAGTTAGATCAAACACTAACCTCGGTCCAAAAGATAGCAATCAACTCTCCAATACCGCCTTTCCTCTAAAATCTGACTCCGAAACAATGGTATCTAGGCATAATTAATTCAATGATATCAATTAGGGCTCAACAACATAATCACATAGCCTAGAAATGCGTTTTCTAGCATTCTTCAAAAAATACCAAAATTCGACACCAGGCCCACATGGTCCAAACACGAGGCTCCTACCAAAACCTAGTCACTCATAACCCCACGAGTTCAAATATATAATTAGTTTCAAGATTCGACCCCAAATTGAGGTTGAATCACCCAAAATTCCCAAAACCCTAACTCTACCCAAAACCCTTAATTTCTACTTTGAATTCATGATTTAGGGCTAGGAAACTAGTGATTAGATGAAGAAATTAGGAGAAAATGAAGTTAAGAACACTTACCTAGCAAGCTATGGAGGAAAAGGAGCTTGAAATTCGTCTATGGGATGTTGGAGTGAAGAGCTCCTGTGAAATAATGGCTAATCCCTCTACTGTTCTGTTTTAAGACTTAAAAATTCGTTGGGAAAAAATTCCCTTCGCGTTCGCGTGAACAGGGACGCATTCGCGAAGGGTGAACGGGTCAAGGCATCGCATTCGCGTGGTGCTAACCGCGAACGCGTAGAAGAAGGAGCTGGGTAAACATCGCGTTCACGACAGGGAAACGCGATCATGTAGAGGAAAGTATTTGGGGTCTGGAATATAGGCCTACGCGAATGCGTGAGGAGACACGCGAACGCGTTGAAGGATGCAACCAAGCTTCGCGATCGCGATGGCCTGAACGCGAACGCGAAGGTCTAAGGAAGCAAACCTATGTGAACGCGAAGGCAATGCTGCGAACGCGATGAAGGATTTCACTGAGTGCCAACAGCAGATTTTCTGCAACATGTTTCTACTCCAAACCACCCCGAACACCCCCGAAAACACTCCCGAGCCCTCGGGGCTCCTAAGCAAACACACACACTAACTCAACAACATCCTACGAACTTACTCGAGCGATCGAATCGCTAAAATAACATCAAAATCAATGAATCAAACCCCAAATCATCATTTTTGTTTCAAACTTCTTAAATCTCTAACTTTTGATAATTAGGTCCGAAACACGTCAAATGACGTCCGATTTCGACCTAAATTTACAGGAAGCGCTTAACACATATTTAAGACCTGTATCGGGCATCGAAACAAAAATACGAGCCCGATACCATAGTCTTTTAATCAATTTTCATTTCCATTTTTCTTAATAATTTTAGAAAAATAATTTAACAGAAAAATTCTTTTACTCGGGTTCTAGACCTCGGATTTTGACTCCGGGCACATGCCCTAGTTCCATATTTTTCTACGAATCCTCCGGGACCGCCAAATCACGGTTTCGGGTCCATTTACTAAAAATATTGACCGAAGTCAACTTTAGCCATATTAATATCAAAATTCTTCAAATTTTTCACAGATTTCACATATTTCAACATAAAAGCTTTCCGGCTACGTGCCCGAACTGCGCATGCAAATTGAGGCAACTAAAAGTGAGGTTTTCAAGGCCTCAGAAGCGCAAAAAAAGGGAAAAATACGGTGATGACCCTTTGGGTCGTCACATTTATTTTACTTGAACTGATATATGGTTGGAATGTATGCCATGTTTTAAATTCTTATAAATGCTTAAATGGTAGCTTTTCAAATTTGGTTGTTGTTTTGAAGATCATGACTTTTATGATCTCCAATTGACCTAAAATTTGGTAGGTCTATCGGAAAATCCCGGCAAATGATACTTGTTGTATACAGTGGATAACATTAATTTAGTACTTCATGACTGTTTAGATAGGTTTTTTGAGCATTTTATGAATTTCGGAACTTAATCCTTAGAGAAAATTGCATGGTTGTGATCAAGTGGTGATATGAATTAACCCTTATGGTCTCCACTATTTATTTATAGTAAGATAATAAATTTATATGTCGACTTTAGGTCTTCCTCCATATCGGATAAATTTATTATGAACTTACTGAGTATAACTACTAGTAGTTGATGACATGTATTGACTCTCCATCTGAGTTTACACATTGAATAAATTTTGTAATTATAATGCAGCCATGATTAAGTGGTGACAAAAATATATTTTTATTATTTTCCACCATTAATTTTAAGTGAGTGTAAATTTATGGGTCGATTTTAGGTCTTCCTCCATATCGGATAAATTTATTGTAAGCTCACTAAGTGAAATACTAGTTATTGAAATCATGAAATACTAGTTATTGAAATCATGAAATACTAGTTATTGAAATCATGTACTTACTCTCCATCTGAGTATACATGTTGGATCAATGGAACTAGAGTTATTTACTATGACGTTCACTTGACTTAAATTGACAGTATACTCTCCATCTGAGTTGAGTCTGTTTTAATTTATTTGAGTGAATAATATGGCATTACATATGTATGTTGCATGAGTAGTTCTTTTCCCATCGAAATTGCTATTCAAGAAGCATGACATATATGTGTATAGTGTTTAAAATTTTCGTACTAAAAGGTTATATACAATTGACTGAAAATAATAGTATACTCTCTATATGAGTTGGTTCTATTTATTTTTTGGATTGTATAATTCTTGCATTATATAGTATACTTTGCATGAATGATTCTTTTCCCATCAAAATTTATTATTCGAGATGCATGTATGTATATAAATATTGAATGCAATCTGAATTTTACTATTCAATGTTTTGACTTATTATTATCTATTTAATATTTTTATCTCAACTCCACAATGACTTTATGCAATTTATCGTATTACTTGTTAAAATTTTTTTTAGTAATAAGATTAATTTAAAGGATGCAATATATGTACTTTTTGTTAGAAGGAATTTAATTCCGATTTCTGGTCAAATTAAGAGATGGATATTTATTTTATTTTTCGAATAACTCTTGAGTTATTGAGCTTGATAAATATTTTATCTCTTGTGGTACATGAATGTATGACCTTGTTATTGTATATTAATGTCTCTCCTGAACAAAACAATATTAGTCTACCTCAAGAGAGAATATGTTCTTCAAAATTGAGTAAAACTTATCTGTGTACTTTTGTCTAAGTCATATTAATCTGGATAAGATTTCAAGTTGGTCAACGATGGACCTTAAGTTTCATTGAAAGTAGAGGCACTACCAACTTGTAGATCGTGTTTGAAAGGAAATTTGACATAAGGTTGTTTCCCTTCAAAAGGAAATAAAGCTAGTGATAAGCTAGAATGAATCCCTTCTGATTTGTATGGTTACATGAACATACTGGTAAGAGATAGTTTTGAGTATTTTTGTGATGTTCATAAATTATTACTCAAAATTTTAATATACTTATTTGATGCACCATAAGTTTTAATGAATTAAGTAATTCAAGATTTTTAAGACTTGAAATCGAGAAGCACCAAGAAAATATATTAAGTTAATGCAGTTTGATTGTAGTGGCGAGCACCTCTCTAAAAGAGTTCTTTTGTTACTTATCAGAATAAGGGATTACATCTCAATTTGACTACACCGTCAATTTTATAATACAGTGGTGTAGTAGAAAGACGAAATACGTCTATTTTGGATATGGATAGATTAATGACGTGTTATTCAGATTTACCTTATTTGTTTTTGGACTATTTTCTGGAAATTGCAGATTACATTCTGAATTTAGTTCCTTCTAAGTTAGTACCTGGGACATCTATAGAACAATGGACTGAATGTAAGCTTAGTCTGTGGCATGTTCAGATATAGGATTGTCCCGCATATGTGCTGAAAGGGAAAACAGATATGTAAGTTAGAATTAAGAATGGATAGGTGCATGTTTATTGAATATCCAAGATAACAAATAGAGTTTTATTTTATTGTCCAAAAGAAAGTAAGGCAATTGTTAAAACAAATGCATTTTTCTAGATAAGGACTGTTTAATAAACTATGTTCCAAGAAGTAAATTATTTTTTACCGAAATTGGACAAAGAAATAACTAGATGTTCAGAACATAAAAACCCACAAGTCGGAATTGACGTTCCTTTGCATTTAAGTAGTGGGAGAATGTTAATAGACATAATATTCCTTTATCGAGTGGGAGTGATGTTTGAATAGTGAACACTATAGTAAGAAGTCACTAATATTTCAATGCCATAAGGTAATAAAGGTAATATTAATAGTACTTCGTCGTAGTGGGAGAATGCTAAAGAAAATCATAGTTCGGTGTACACTCTTGGGATAGTTTCAATAACAAGATCCGTGAAGAGTTTAATATCAAACTAGTTAGTTACGACAAAGCACTACTAGACAAAGATTACATTTGAAAATAACTTGGCAAGTTCCTTTTAGCAAAAGCTTATTGGCGGAGACTTTTAATAGCCGTGCAAAAGGATAGCTTCGAAAATTATAGATGCATGGTTATGAGTCTAAGTGGGAGATTGTTAGGGCATATACTATTAACCATGCATTTAGATATAGTATATTCTAATAATTGTCATGGTTAAAAGTCTAAGTGAGAGATTGTTGGGATATATACTATTAACCATAAATTTTGGTTTGGATACCGTATTTATTATGTAATAATTATTTATTTAAGTTTAGCAGAGTTTTAAATATATCATATATTCGTTTGTGTCTGTTACTTATATAGTAGATAATTTGGTGTATAGAGTTTAGCTTATACACGGAAGATTAAATCATCGGTTCTTATAAGTATAAAGATCATGTTCACAATCTAGGGATGGAATAGGACAATCCATCAGGAATGATTGTAGCGCAAGATTAAATATAATTTATCTTGATTATAAGAATGGTTAAATCTTGACTTCTTGTGCTAGTACATTTTGTATATATTGAACAGACCAAGTAAAGATAACTATTTTATACTGACTTAACAAAATAAATTCTCTAGCCAATTAAATGTACTTATACTCTTAATATTGATATAATTATTACTAGTTGTGTATATTATTTATTGTTTTGATTTACTAAAAGGCAAGATTCTTTTGTGGGTCAATATGCCTGGTAAATTGGACAATGATGATACACATTGGCGAGTAATAATTAGTTGATGGAATCCATGTCTTGGTCTAGAGATTGATGATATACCTTTATGAAAGCTTATAAGTTTTCATGTGTAAACTCTACAGGTGGATTTTGTATCTGTCACATGAAATACGTCACGACCCAAAATCCACTAAGGGTCGTGGTGGTGCCGGACACCTCTGTTAGGCCAGCCAAGTAGATTATCAATTAATTTCTCTTTTAATACTTTTGAAAACCTAAGGTTTTTCCTTTCATTTTTATAAATAAAAGTTCACTACTTGAATTCAAATTTAAATATTAACAACTAGTACAAATTCGTTGAAAATCACCCCAGAAATCCGGTGTCACAAGTACATGAGCAACTACTGATATGAGAAATAAAATACAACATCCGTCCGGAATACAGTAGGCGAAAAATAAATACAGTACACTGGAAGAGACTACCCTAGCTGCGGTCGCCTCGAATGATACAGCTCGCCTGGTTCCAGCGTCATCCATGCTGCTACGCCCAATAGGCTACTAGAGGTATATATAACTGTACAACAAAATGCACAAAAGTGTAGTATGAGTATGTAATCAACGTGTACTCAGTGAGTATCCCATCTAATCCCAAAGGGGTAGAGACGAGATGGCCAACTTTGACACTCACTAGAGGTCAATTAGCAATATTCTATAAGTGCGAGGATAATCATGGATTTTTATAGAAGTTCTGATTGTGAAGTTAGAAAACAAGTAAACACCTTCAACAATAAATCAAGGGATTCTAAAGTCTGTTCTTTCTTATCTTATCAGTTTATATCAAGCCACGTAGGGCCAATTCCACATTTACAATTTTCAAGTAACAGATAAACATGCGCAAATCATGCCGAGGTCGACAGCCCGCTCCAACAGAAATATAAATTGTGCACTGCCGAGGGTCGAGCGGCACGAACCATAGATGCATCTATTCTCACTGAGGTGTTCGTCCAGTTCCATAAATAAACACATATCCTACTCGCAAATCATCCATGCGATGCAGGCACACATAAAATACGTGCTCAAGTAGGAAATTAAGAGCTTATCGGGGATAATCAACCAAATAGACAAATTTCTCTTTTTAACATTTCAGGAAAAATTTAATATTAAATTTCTTTTTAAATTCCTTTTCCAATTCAAGGTGATTTAAACAACTCAAACTATCAATGGGTTCACATCAATCCAAGTATAATATGTTTTTTGGGTCCTAACTACCCGGAAAATAGCATAATAGTAGCTATGCACGGACTCTCGTCACCTCGTGCATACGTAGCCCCCAAAAATAGGAGCACATAATCAATTACTTCACCGATGGGGTAAATTCCTCCTCACATGATTAGAAAGGAGACTCACCTCGCTCTGAAGACTCAAAACCGGCATTCTACATTCTTCTGAAGGCTTGAACCAATGCACAATGCACCAAAACTAGCCAATTAACGACAAACTAATGAGAATATACATAAATACTTGTTAACAATTCAGATTATACAAATACCCAACTCCGCTTAGTGAAATGACCAAAATGACCTAGGGGCCACATGCCCGGAATCCATAATTTTTCAGAGATAAAGGTTACCCATGACCTTAGGGACTCAAATACATAACTTTCTCTTAATTCCATACTCAAAATCGTGGCTAAAATCCAAGATTATAGTTTTCTAGGTGTTCATCCAAAACCTCAATATTTACTCTAATTTCCATGATTAGTGTCATATATAATTGATATATTCAACTCAAGAGTAGTGGGGATAACTTACCTTGACATAGATGACGAAATCCCTCTTTGAAGCTCTCCAAAAATCGCCCTCAAGCCATGAACAATGGGTGAAATGAACCCAAATCCGATTTTTAAACATTCTGCCCAGCCCAGGTCCGCCCTTCTTCGCGTTCGCGATCTCCCGCTCGCGTTCGCGAAGGCCAGTCACCCAGACCTTCGTGTTCGCGTACAAGGCCTCGCGTTCGTGTAGGCCAAAGACCCCAGGCCCACCTTTTCCTTCTATGCGTTAGCGATCCCCTCCTCGCGTTCTCGTAGTAGCTCAGCCCGCCCCTCCGCGTTCGCGACTTCCTCTTCGCGTTCATGAAGGCCAAAACCTGAGGCCTCCCATTTTCCTCTTCGCGTTCGCGAAGAAGGAAACCAGATACAAGCAACCAGCAACAGTTTTAACCCAAATTCGATCCGTTAACCATCCGGAATCTACCTGAGGTCCCCGGGACCCCAACCAATCACACCAGCCAGTCCCATAACACATTAAGGACTTGCTCGAGGCCTCCAATCACATCAAACAATGCTTAAACCATGAATCGACCTCCAATCCAAGCTTTATGAACTTTGAACTTTCCAACTTCTACTTCCGATGTTTAAACCTATCAAATCATGTCCGATTCACCTCAAATTTTGCACACAAGTCATATTTGACATTACGGACCTACTCCAACTTCCGGAATTGGATTCCGACCCCGATATCAAAAAGTTCACATCCGGTCAAACTTTTCAAAAACCTTCAAATTTCTATCTTTAGCCAAATGGCTTCAAAATGACCTACGGACCTCTGAATTCACTTCCGATCGCGCTCCCAACTCCAGAATTACCATACAGAGCTACTCCCAGTCTCGAAATCCCAAATGGACATGGATAACGCTGAAATGCACTTCAAGCCAAACTTAAGAATTTACTTCTAAAATGCTAACTTCCACAATAGGCGCCAAAACGCTCCCGAGTTATCCAAAACCCAATCCGGGCATACGCCCAAGTCCAAAATCATCATACGAACTTGCTGGAACCTTCAGATCCTGATTCTGTGGTTGTTTACTCAAAATTCCAATCATAGTTCATTCTTTCAACTTTAAGCTTCTCAAATGAGAATTTTCATTTAAATTTAACTCCGATCTTCCTGAATTTAAATCCCGACCATGCGAATAAGTCACAATACCTTAAATGAAGCTGCTCATAGCCTCAGACTGCTGAACGACGTGCTAGGACTCAAAACGACTGATTGGGTCGTTACTTTTCATTTCTAGTCTATCTCTTTTTATTTTCTCATACTAATTTCTACTCTATCTTCCCGGAGTTCATTCTCCAGGGAACTCCATTTAAATTATTCTGGTGAATTCTTTCCAATCTACTTCCTTTATTATGTCATCCAAAATCATATAAAGACAATTCCTATTTGATATACCTATTTGTGCAAGTATTTTACGGTTAAGAAGCAACTGTCTCTTGTATAGATCGCGCATTAATCTTCCATTACAGATGCTAGACAAATTTGAAAAAAATTTAATGTAGCAGATGTTTGAACTAATGAGAAAAGGCAACTTGAAGCGGAAAATACAAATTTAAGAGAATGTCGAATGATTCAATCAATTTTATCTTGAGTAAGTTATTGTGCAACAAAGAATAAAGTTATGGATATACTTATTTATCTCATACTTCTCTTCTATCTCTTCTACGTTATACGATACCAATAAAAAAAATTCACATTTCACTTTGAATAGAAAGCTTTAATGTTCGGATATTAGTAAGAGATTATTCTAGTCTTTTAAGACCTTCGCGCGGACAAACTAACCAGTTGCAAAATACTTTTCTGAACCTTTTAGCCACTAAAAATTCCTTTGTAGTAAGTAAAAAATCAGCAATAAGTCAAAAATGTACCAAATCATCAACTAAAAATAAAATAAAAAAATAGTATATATACATCATACTCATGCAAAAAGTTTGAACATAGTTGAATTCATATCTCGACTAGTGGTAGATTAAATGACAATATCAATATGCATCGACGACACTTAGAATATTTATGAACAATCACAAGAATAATAATAGCCTTAGAAAACATACAGAGAAACCAATTCATAAAAAATTAGAGGAATAGAGGAGAAATAAATTCAACAAATTGAATATCAATTTAACAGCAGCAGGCTACCACAAACATCTTAGCATACGCAAAAAAAAACTATACTTTCACAAATTCTAAAACACAATAGTTAGATACCAAAAATCTCAAATTTGTATGTGGTGAGCAGAATGTTTAGCCGATAATGACAAGAAAGTGAAGGAGAAGAATGATTTTTGGAACAAACTTGAAACCTACACCAAAAGAGAAGTTGGAGACGGATGAAAGAGAGAATATTGACCATGAAGATTGAACATAATTGAGCAGCACCAATCCAAACAACAATAAACAACAACAAATTCAGTATAGTCCCATAAGTGGAGTTTGAAAAATATAGTATGTATGCAGACCTACCCCTGTCTTGTAGGTAGCAAGACTATTTTCAATAGACCCTCGGCTCAGGACAAATGACAGTTAAACTAGACAGGTCAAAATCAAATGACCAAATATGATACTGGATAATAAACGATTACATGTTATACAAAATCAACAAGGACAACATCAACATCATTAATTTTGAAAAGTTCTAGGAATCAGCTAATAAATAGGTTCTTTCATTCTTCACTCTTTACTTCTGAAGTGAGTTTGGAATGTAAGAAAAAATAAATATAAATAATTGGCAACTTTCATTCTACATGAAAATTAACACAACAAGAAAAATATTAAATTGTGTGTGAGAATGTCCATATACCTATATAGCCAAAAATAACAACTTAGAATTTAACCCCCCAAAAAAAAAGATGCATCTGAAGGTGCATTGAGAAAACAAGAGAAATAGTTAGAAAAACGATGATTACAATAACCGAGCACTAAAAATCGCTTAATCTAATAATCCTCCCCTATAATTCAACTGAATTCACCTTAAATAACCAAAATTAAGAACATGAAAAATAAACAAAAAAAAATCATTTTTATTTTGTGTCAAAATTAACCTATGCAGATCGAAACAGAGAATAGAGAAAAACAACAAAAGGGAATAGATAAGAAAGGTTCTCAATATCTCAATTGCACAAATTCTGTAGAAAATTCAAAAAATCGAAATACCAAAATAACAAGAGCAAAAATACCAACACCCCAAGCTTCAACAGCAGCACCAACTTCATCACTATGCAATGTGAGCCCTAAGATTGTAAATATCCTAAAGGTTCTAAATTTGGACAGATAATGTCTCTCAGAAAAACAATCAAGTGTAGGATTAACAAGCCCTAATGCTACTCCATCAATTAAAGCTAAAGGCAAAAAATTGTTTGATACAAAACCCCAAATTGGTTTTACCCAATTAGAGTATAATTTTGTAGTAGCCTTTGGAACTGGTCTCCACTACCACTTCTCTGAAAAATACCATAAAATCTATCAGCTGAAAAGTTAATAAACTATTTGAACATTTGATTTTGTACATTTTTTAATATCAAATAAATTTTAACATTGTAGCACCTAAGAACATAATAATAAAGGAAAGGAAAGGAGCTTGCTTGTTGTTATATTGTGTCTACTTCACTTTGTTTCCATCCGTCTTCCGTTTAATGTTCGATGAAGGAAATAGGTTTTCATACTTTTGATAATGGCCAAAAAAATTGGAGGGAAAGCTTTTTTCTTTTTTGGGTGCGGAGGGAAAATTTGAATAATTAAAATCCATTTTAGTTAGTATTTATAATGATAATTTATTTTTATTGTCAGCAAAAGGATATCTTTTACTGGCTAATGGTCATGCACCGCTAATATTTTAGCTTAAAGAATCTATTAGCGGCAATTGCCTTATTGCCGCTAGATAATTGCCACCAAAGATATATCTAGCTTATGTTCGGGATACCACCGTAGAGTCTCCGACGATTGATTCAATTCCATTGGTCCAGGAGTTCACCGATGTATTTCCTTCTGACCTTCCAAACATGCCACCAGATCATGATATCAATTTCTATATTGACTTGGATCCAGGTAATCAGCCTATATTTATCCCACCGTACCTTATGGCTCCAAAAGAGTTGACGAAGCAGCTTGAGGAGTTGCTAGCAAAGGGGTTTGTGAGACCAAGTTTATCACCTTGGGGTACACCAGTGTTATTTATGAAGAAGAAAGATGGGAATATGCGGATGTGCAATAATTACCACCAGTTGAACAAAATTACCATCAAGAACAAGTACATGCTACCGCATATCGATGATTTGTTTGACCAATTGCAGGGTGCTAGGGTGTTTTCTAAGATTGACTTGAGATCAGGGTACCATCAGTTGAAGATTCGGGACTCGGATGTTTCGAAGACTACTTTCCGTACTAGATATGGTCATTATGAGTATCTAGTGATGTCCTTCGCCTTGACTAACGTCTCAGTGGTGTTTATGGATTTGATGAACAGGGTGTTAAGGCTTTATATTGATTTGTTTGTCATTGTCTTCATTGATGGCATCTTTATCTACTCGCATAGTATGGAGGAGCACGAGCAGTATCTGAGAGTGGTGCTTTAGACCTTGCAGGAAGAGAAGCTATATGCTAAGTTCTCCAAGTGTGAGTTTTGGCTAGATTCTTTGGCAATCTTGGGGAACGTCGTAGTAGGCGAGGGTAATAAGGTGGATCCCAAGAAAATTGAGGCAGTTCGGAGTTGGCCTCGTCCCACCTCGGCGACTGAGGTTAGGAGTTTCCTGGGGTTAGCAGGTTATTATCGTCGGTTTGTGGGGGGCTTTTCATCCGTTGCAGCACGTTTGACTAGATTGAACTAAAAGGGTACTCCGTTCCGTTGGTCCGATAATTATGAGGTGATCTTTCACAAGCTCAAGACAGCTTTGACTACGACACTGGTTCTAGTGTTGCCTTCCATTTTAGGGATGCATACGGTTTATTGAGATGCTTCACGCGTTGTCTTAGGTTGTGTATTGATGCAGGAGGGGTGAGTTATTGCATATACTTCATGCTAGCTAAAGATTCATGAGAATAATTACCATGTGCACGACCTAGAGTTAGTCGTGATTCTTCATGATCTTAAGAACTGGAGGTATTACCTTTATGGAGTGTCACGTGAGGTTCACACTGATCATTACAGCTTACAATATTTGTTCAAGCAAAGAGATCTCAATTTGAGGCAGCGTAAATGGCTTGAGTTACTGAAGGATTATGACATCACCATTCTTTATCATTCGGACAAAGTGAATGTGATCGCGGATGCCTTGAGTAGAAAGGCGGAGAGTATAGATAGCCTGGCATTCATTTTAGTAGATAAAAGGCCACTAGCTTTGGATATTTAGTCCTTGGCTAACAGACTTGTGAGGTTGGATATTTCAGAGCCCAGCCGAGTTCTTGCATGCGTTGTTGCTGAATCTTGTCTATTTGAGAAAATCAAGGCTCGACAGTTTGATGATCCCCATTTGATAGTCCTCAGAGAGACGGTACTATATGGTGGTTCCAAGGAGGTTTCTATCGGCAAGGATGGTGTTCTACGACTCCAGGGTCGTCTATGTGTTCTTAATGTTGATGGCTTGAGAGGGAGTATTCTAGAGGAGGCACACAGTTCTCGATATTCCATTCATCCAGGTGCTACGAAGATATATCGTGACCTGAGGCAGCATTATTGGTGGTTAGAAACCAGAGGTGCATAATAAGGGTCCTGAGGCCTAGGATGAGCTAGAATACCACTAACTGCTGAAAGAGCTGAATGAACAGGGCGACTCATATAACCCCTACCATGACGACCTGCAGATGGGGCACGGGCACCAGAATAATATCCCGACTCTCGAGACCTCTTGTCCTCCCTCTCCTCTCTCTCCCTAGCATGCATACCTTCAATCCTCCTAACAATGTGATCACGCCCAACTATGCCTTATAAAAAGGATTAAGTGGTCGTTGCAAATATAATTCGATTTACAAGTCCGGAGTCGAATTCCATAGAAAACAAAGGCTTCGCTATAGTTGTTCAATATCGCTAAGAAATACAAGTCCAAAAAATTTTCTAATTATAAAGATTATAATATTTATTTTTATCTAATTAACTAACAAATCTAGAAAGCTGTAAAACTATCAATTAACAAGGATAAGGATTGGAGTCAAGATTAAGGAGGTCTAGAGTTATGATTTCCCCAATTGTCGGAAACCTTCCCGCTACATTTTTTATAAATTCGCCTAAGTATTCTCTACCGATCTTGAGCGCTCTGAATGTCGTAACTCTTTTTCGAGTAATTACCACAATTTACTAGACGCACTCTCTCGGGTTACGCTAGCTGACTTTTGTTACAGCTCACTTAGATCGCACCCAAGTTTTCGTTATTCCTAATCCCACCTTTAAACCCTTAGTTATTGATTCCTCACATACGTCGGGAGTGATGTTTTTCAACAACTACCTAAATATGCACTCTTTCCCGAGTAATACATACTAAATAAGCACATCTAATTGAGGGAACTTCAATCAACCACAAGAATAATATAGTTGAACAAATAGAGAAAATACTACGGCTCAATTATATAAAAACATAACAAGAATTTTTCCTAGAAAAGGTTCCATCAAAACCCTAGATAACAAATTAGCTATTCATAATAGTATGCATAACTACAATACTAAAAGTCATAACCAACAATGAAAAATAGTAAGAGGAAAGAAAAACTCGTAGAAGAATTACTCGCCTTGCTCCTATTGTGTCTCTGCCTCCTTAGGTCGAATCTCCGGTCTCCTTGGCCTCCTTAGGTCTAAATTATGCCCAACCTCTCTAAAATACCATTTTTCATGTATATATACCAAGTAGGGTCAGGCCCAAATAATTATACCTTCTCCTATGTGAAAAAGGATAATATTTCACGTCTGGACTGCCGCGGCCGCGGTCAAACTGCGGTACAACCGAGGTATATGGCAGGTATACTGCCTCAGCCCACCTCAGCTCCGCGGTCACGGTTTCTACCACGTCTTTCACCCTGTAGAGTTTGGAATTTAGAAATACGTAAAACATTCAAGTTGTAGCCCTTTGAGTTATCTTTCTAACCATATATTGTGGAGTCCAAATGGAATTCTGATCAAAACGTTATGTACATTTTACTAAACAGTGCTCGATATGCCTACTCTGTTCTTCGTTTTGTTGCTCTATCATCCGTTGATCCCTGAATACGATCCTGGCTTAATTCTTTGGGCTTTTACTCAGACTTCAAAGCTCCAAATCACTTGAATTCATTCCATAATATATATATAGCTCGGAATCACTCCTACAAGGCATAAAACACACCGTTAGTGCAAAACACTAGCGATTAAAGCGCAAACTCACCTAAAGTGCAGTAAATTTGAGTGTAATAATCGAATTAAATACGCAACTATAGTCTATCATCACAATACTCACCACTTGCTGATAAGGAATATCCATCTCCATCTCACGAACCATGCTAGACCTGATGCTGGGAATGAGCCCCTAAATAAACCTGCGAACCCTCTCACGAACAGTACAAACCAAGGCCGGTGCATGTCTAGCCAAGCTAGAATAACAGACAACATACGCTGAGATAGTCTTAGCACCCTGGCCCAAATGCTCAAACTCGGTGCGCCATGCATCTCTGAGGCTCTGAGGAACAAACTCTCTGAGAAATAGATCTGAAAACTGGGTCCAAGTCAGCGAAGCAGCCTCGTCCAGGCTGTCTAACTCATAGGTACGCCACCACTCATAGGCGGCTCCTTGAAGCTGGAAAGTAGTGAATGAAACCCTGCTCAATCCTGATATACCCATGGGACAGAGAATACGGTAGCACTCCTCCAGAAATCCCAAGGCATCCTCTGATGCTAATCCGCTGAATACAGGAGGATCATACTTCTTGAACCTCTCAAGTCTCTGCTGCTCATCTATTTAAGTCGTTGCCCTGTCCTTGGGATGGCCTGGGGCTACAGGCTCTACAGGAATAATCTCTGAGACTTGATCAACATGCACTCACTGCTCAGGAGTGCGGGCGGCGGGAGTTTGTGCTCCTCCCCCGGCCTGGGATGTAGCTGCAGCAAGGGGAAGCAACCGGCTTAAGCCAAAGTGGTGTACATGCTCATGAACTGTGCTAGAGTCTCCTGAAGTGCTGCTGGCATGGTAGTAGCAGTAGGCGTGTCGGGTTCCTGGACTCCGACTGGCACTGCTGGTGGCTCCTCGGTGGTATCTCGTGCAGGTGCTCTAGATGCACCACGTGTGCGTCCTTGGCCTCTATCCCGACCCCGGCCTCTGACAGCTGCAATAAAGGGCGCAGGTGCCTGATCATCTTGGATAACACGTGTCCTCACCATCTGTGAGAGAGTAGAAGACAGAAGTTTAGAATTATGATGTCAAAATATCGCACGACAAGGATATCAAATGAAGTGGAAATGTTTCCTAACAGTTACATAGCCTCTCGTAGATAAGTACAGACATCTCTGTACCGATCAACGAGACTTTAATAAACTGGCTTGTAATTCATGACTCCTATGAACCTAGAGCTCTGATACCAACTTCTCACGACCCCAGTTTGCCCTCCGCGAACAGTAGTGATGGCACCAAGTTCCTACGACTAGGTAAGCCTAATAAATGTGGAATATAAACAAACTTGCGGAAGAAATAAACAAAAGCCAAAAATAACCGAATGAAACAATATTTCAAATGCCGCTAGGCATATACAACACAGCTTCTCAGAATCTAATACACTATCGGAAACACAAGCCTTTGAATATCTGACAGTGTCTAACTCCAGAATATCTAACAAGGAAAGAAATATAAAAGGGCAAATGTTTAAAAGCTAGAATAGAAAGGGACTCCTCGGTCTGCGAACGCGAAAAATGTACCTCAAATTCTCTAGAGCAGTCGCCTCGCCTCACGGGTGGTAGGACTGAGTCGACGTAACTGGATCTGCACATGAAAAACATGCGCAGAAAGGGCATGAGTACACCACAACGGTACTTAGTAAGTGCTAAGCCTAACCTCGGTTGAGTAGTGAAGAGGACGGTCGGGGCCCTACTGAGGCTAAATACAAGATAAAGTTCGACACTGAAGAACAGAGAAGTATAAATAAGTACAGCAGTAAGAGTAACACAAGACATAAAGGACAGCAACAACTATATAGAGGCAACGTAAACATAGAAGGGAATACAGCTCAACACCAATATTATCAACTGGGGATCTTCCAGGATACCATTATGTAGTACCAAATGTACATATCCAATAAGTCTTTCGGGATATCGTCCTGCAGTCCAGCCCATAACACACGGGTATCTACCAGAATCCCGTTCCGTAGTCCCAAACATAAATACCTAGTACTGGGGGAATCTACCGGGTGCATTCCCGTAGTACCATATAACTGTGCAGGGGGATCTACCGGAATCACACATTCGTAGTCCCAAATGTAAACAGATAAAGGGGGAGCTACCGGAATCCCACATCCGTAGTCCCAATGTAAATACAGAGCAGCCAGAGGAGAAATGCTCAGAAATATCAAACTTCATATTAAGGCAACGAATATTCTAGCCTAGCATGCTGCATAGAATTTAGGTAAAGCAGTTGAACAAATAAGGCAAGTTAATCACTTAGACATGGTTTCCTAAGCTAACATAGGCTTAAATAGTACAAGTAATAAAACAGTAAAGAAAACATACTAGTAGTTAATGAAAACCGATTTCCAACAATTATCACAAGTATGCACTTGTCACCACACGTGCAAGGCATTTCAATTATCAAATATACCAAATCTTAAGGGAAAAGTCTCCCACACAAGGTTAGGCAGGCCACTTACCTCGAACCGGCTCAATAATCAACCCGAAACCACGTCTTTGCCACAAGTACTCGACTCCAAATGGCCCTAATCTATTCAATTCAATTGCATATTGTAAATAACTGATTATACAATTAAATTCTAAGCTAATATACAAAATTAGGTAAAATGACCAAAATGCCCCTCAGGCCTACATCTCGGAATCGGGTAAAATTTATATTTCTAGAATCCTCACACTCTCACGAGTTAATTTATATCAAAATTATCCCAATCCGACATCAAATCATGATCCAAATTCAATTGTTAGGTCTAAGAACCTTTTCCAACTTTTCTTCAATTTTTTAACCCCAAATTCGAATTCAAAGGATGAATTTAAGCAAAGATTCGTGGAAAATAATAAAAAACGAGTAAGAATCACTTACCCATAATACCCAGGTGAAAATCCCTCTCAAAATTGCCGATTCCGAGCTCCCAACTCAATTTTTCCAACTTTTGAAACTAACCCTCGAAATTCCATATTTCTGCCCAGCAGTTTCTGCATCTACGGTCGAGGGAGTGCATCTGCGGTCTCGCACCTATAGAAGAATGCATCGCAGGTGCAAAGTCACTTAACGAGTTGGGTCCGCATCTGCGGTCACTTGGCCGCATCTGCGGCACTGCATATGCGAAAACCCAGCCGCATCTACAAAATCTTGGAGCTTGGACCAAACTCGCTTCTGCGTCCACTTAGCCGCTTCTGCGGCGCCGCACCTGCGGCACCCAAACCGCAGGTGTGGTTATGACAGAACCAATAGCTGAAGCTGCAACTCTAACTCCAAAAATTCTTCTGTCAACCATCCGTATTCATCTCGAGGTCCCCGGGACCTCAACCACACCTACCAACATATTCCGTAACCTCATTCAAACTTGTTCCAACCTTCGGAACGCTCAAAACACCTATTTTTCATCGGATTCAAGCCTAGGAATTCCAAAAATTCTAAAAATACGCTTTCGATCAAAACGTCGATCAAACCTCATCCGAATCACCTGAAATTTTGTACACACATCATATTCAACACTACGGAGCTACTCCAACTTTCGAAATTCCATTACGACACTCGGATCAAAATCTCACTATCGAACCGAAAACTTCAAAAATTCAACTTTCGGCATTTCAAGCCTAAATTAGCTACGGACCTCCAAAACACAATCCGACCATGCCTCTAAGTCTAAAATCACCCAACGGAGTTAACGAGACCATCAGATTTTCATTCCAAGACTTTCTTCATACTATTCTGACTACGGTCAACTTTCCAACACTTAAGCTCTCATTTAGGGACTAAGTGTCCCAAAACTCTCCAAAACTCAAAATCGAATATCCTAGGGAATCGAAATAGAAGAAATAAACTCGGGAAAAGCAGTTAATAGGGGATCGGGGTGTTAATTCTTAAGACGACCGATCGGGTCGTCACAGGAGGACATGCTCCGAGCATGTGTGATTGATTGTGGAGGTAATTGGGACCGATTCTTACCTTTCACTGCATTTGCTTACAATAATAGTTATCAGTCTAGAATGGAGATGGAACCATTTGAGGATCTATATGGTCAGCGATGTTGTTCTCCCATCAGGTGGTTTGAGCCCGGTAAAGCTAATTTATATGGTACTGATTTGGTGAAGGATGCCTTGGAAAAGGTGAAGTTGATTCAAGAGCGACTTCGTACAGCTCAGTCTAGTGAGAAGAGTTATGCAGACCAGAAGGCGCGTGATGTATCATTTATGGTGGGTGAGAAGGTTCTCTTGAAGGTCTTGCTGATGAAAGGTATTATGAGATTCGGGAAGAAGGGCAAGCTGAGCCCAAGATTTATAGGCCCATTTGAGGTGTTGAGGCGAGTTGGGGAGGTCGCTTATGAGCTTCTTTTACCTCCTAGCCTATCAAGAGTTCATTCGGTTTTTCACGTGTCTATTCTCCGGAGGTACCACACTGACCTATCGCATGTGTTAGACTTCAGCTAGATGAGAGCCTGGGTTATGAAGATGAGCCCGTTTCCATTGTTGCTAGACAGGATCGCCAGTTGAAATCAAAGAGGATTTCCTCGGTAAAGGTTCAATGGAGGGGAAAACCATTCAAGAAGGCAACTTGGGTGTCCGGGGAGGGCATGCGGAGCAGATATCCACACTTATTCAGCACTCCAAGTATGATTATAAACCCGTTCGAGGACGAACATTTATTTAAGAGGTGGAGAATGTAACGATTCAACCGGTCATTTTGCTTTCTCGAACCCGTTCAGTTTCCCTAAATAAGACTTTACATACATGCTTTTGCTGTTTTATGAATTGCGGGGATGGTTAGTTCGGGATTTAGATAGTTTCGAGTTGAAATCGGAACACTTGATTCCTTAAGGTTGGCTTAAAAGGCTAAGTTTGACTTCAGTCAATATTTTGAGTAAACAACCTTGGAATCAGGATTTGACGGTTTCAATAGGTTTGTACAATAATTTCGGACTTGGGCATATGTTCGGATCAGGTTTCAGATGACTCGAGAGAATTTCGGCGCCTAATAGTGAAAGTTGGCATTTTGAGCAAATTACATAACTTTGGGTTGAGGTGGATTTTTACATTCTACACGTCTGTTTGGGATTCCGAGCCTAGAAAAATCTTCGTATTGTGATTTTGGACTTGGGAGCGCGTCCAGAAGTGGATTCGGAGGTCTGTAGGTCATTTTGGGGTCATTTGGCAAAAGTTAGAAATTTGAAGTTTTGGAAAGTTTGACCGATGGTGGAATTTTTTATATCAGGTTCGGATTCCAGTTACGGAAGTTGGACTACGTCTGTATTGTTATTCAATACTTGCACGCAAAATCAAGCGTCACTCCGAGTTGATTTGATAGGAATCGGACGCGCGAAAGTGTTTTTAGAAGTTTTTGAGTTCATGAGTTAATTCATGAGTTTTGGCGTCTGATTCGTGGTTTTTGATGTCATTTCGATGTTCTGATTGTGCGAGCAAGTTTTTATGAAGTTGTTAGACTTGTGTGGGTGGTTGGCATGGAGCCCCGAAGGCTCGGATGAGTTTCAGACATTCGGAAGGAGAGGAAACACTCCATTTTTCTGGCGTTTATTGCTGGTGTTGTAGGTCTCGCAAATGCGAGAGATTGTTCGCATTTGCGAGAAGAGCTTCGAAATTGCGAAGAAGCTCGACCCGAGGCAGTGTTCGTATTTGCGACACTTGATCCACATTTGAGACCTCGGAAGTGTTCGTATTTGCGACACTTGCATCGCATTTGCGACCTTAGTAGCTGAAGCCCAGGGTTCGTATTTGCGACCCTCGCATTTGCAAACCTGGTGTCGCAAATGCGACATCAGAGACTTGTGCCCAGTTGATTTAATGCGGGACTTAGACCATTTATCTAATTTTCCTTAATCTCTTGGGCGATTTTTGTAGCTTTTGGAAGAGGGTTTTCACCAAGCACTTTGAGGTAAGTAATTTCTATACAACATGAATTAAACACACATATTATGGGTAAATTAACTTGTAAATATTAGTGAAAATCAAGGGTTTTGATGAAAACTTAGGTTTTTTTTTTTTATATAAAAATGAGATTTGACCACAAAATTGGTTATGGAATTTAATAAAAATAATATATTTGAGTTCATGGGGTTATGGGTAACAACTTTCTTCGAAAAGTTTCGGAATTCATCATGTGGGCTCGAGGGGTAAATTTTAAGAATCTTGCATTTAGGGTTGGGTAACCACTTAAATGGTTGAAATACGAACTTTTGAGTATGTATTGATTAGTTTATATGCTATTTGATTAGTTTTGGGTTGATTTGGCACCAAATTGAGGGTTTGGGCACTATCTTGAACCGGGAAGTAGGCTTTGAGGCGAGGTAAGTCTCTTTTCTAACCTTGTAAGGGGGAATTAAACCCATAGGTGAATTAAATGAATATGCGCACCTATTTGTGGGGGCTACGTACGTATGAGGAGATGCGAGTCTATACGGAGCTACTAATTATGCTATTGTCCGGATAGTCTAGGACCCGTATCATGCTATACTTGAAATTTTTGCGCCCCTACTTGTTAAATTAATTGCTTAAGTTGTGTTGGGATATGATAAAAGAATTTTAAAAGGTTAAACTCACTTACTTGAAGTTGTAAATGGAACACTTTACTGTAAATGAGAATTTGTCTTTGAAACGGAAAAGGGTTCAAAATGCCCTTAAAATATTGGAAAAGGTTTAAAAATACTCTTCATCTGTCTATTGGGCTAAAAATACCCCTCCATCTAGCTTTTTTGTTTGCTTTTTCCCTTTGATCGTTAGATCAATACTGAATTAAAAATAATTACTTAAAAAAATTTTGCAAAATATTTTCGTTTTTTTAAACTCCTGCACCAATAGTCCACTAATTTTGTAAAGTCTTCTTCTTCTTCTTCTTTTAAATTTTTACAAAAACAATTTCACTTTTTTCACTTTTTTAAAGCCTTTTTTTTTTGTAAAAATTGATTTTTTTTTTTTTTTTTTTTTTTTGTAAAAACAGAAGAAAAAATCGATTTTAAGAGCATATTTTTGTTTTTTTTTAAATTGAAAAAAATATTTTCAACAAAATATTTTTTTTAAAGAATTGTTTTTTGTAAAAATTGGAAAAACAAAGTAAAAACTGAATTTTTTTTAAAAACTAAAAAAATATTTTTGTTTTTTAAAAATTTTAAAAAGAAAAAAAAATCACGTTTTTTTGTTAAAAACAATTTTGTTTTTAGTTTTTACAAAGAAAATGCTTGAAAAAAACTAAAAAAAATGAAAAGAAAATATTTTGTCTATAAAAACTGAATTATTTTTGTAAAAACTGAAAGAAAAAAAAAAAGACTTTACTAAATTAGTGGACTACTGGTGCATTAGTCTAAAAAAATAAAAATATTTTGCAATTTTTTTTTTAAATAATTATTTTTAATTCAGTGTTGCCTTAATGGTTAAAGGGCATAAGTGAACAAAAAAGGTGGATGGAGGGGTATTTTTAGCCCAATAGGTGGATGACGGATATTTTTAAACTTTTTCCAATAGTTTAGGGACATTTTGAACCCTTTTCCGTATTTGAAATGTTCTCTATTTATGGAGCGGGCCGAGCGCCTCGGTTGGAGATAGATGCATCTATCATTCGTGTCGTTCAATTTTCGACAGTGCAAAATTTAAATATTATGTTGGATCGGACCGTACGACCTCGGCGTAATTTGCACATGATAATTCTTTGGAACTATTCATAATTGATATTGCTTAAATGTCTTAAAATGCAAGTTGTTAAATGATGAAACTAAACTTGGGATTTAATTTTTGTGAAAGAAGAATTTATTATTTCTTGTTATTGAGCTTTCAGCATAAATTATGAAATCCATGTCTAGTATAAAGTTTTAATACATTATTTTTAGCCCTTAGTAAGTGTCAAAGTGGACCCCTCTTCACTATTTCTTCGAGGTTAGACTGGATACTTACTGGGTACATATTGTTTATGTACTCATGCTACACTTATGTACTTAATTGTACAGGATCTGAGGCAGGTACATCTGGTTACCAGTCCGGAGCACACATTTGATCCCTGCTATAAGATTTATGGTGGGCTACCCTTCCGTGCCATACTACAGCAGCCGAAGTCTCCCTTTTGTTATATTTTTTGTCTATTTCATTTGATACAATAGACTAGTATTCTTTTGTATATTCTGCTAGATTTCCTATACACTTGTGACACCGGTTCCTGGCACACCCTAGTGGACTTATGATTTTGGGTTGAAATTCTACTGTCATGGTTTCATTTAGTTGCTTTAGTTTTGGATACTTTACCTTTCGCTATTCATTAAATTATTTAAAGTAAGGAAAGTTAGCTGTTTCAAAAACTTATTAAAAATGGAAATCGTTATCTTTTCACTGTTGGCTTGTCTAGCAACGGTGCTGGGTGCCATCACAACCTAAATCAGAATTGGGCTGTGACACCTGACCATCTCGATTTTAACTTCCCGAGAAACAGCTTGAGCCAAGAATTGAATAATAATACCTGTTGGCCTGGCTCGAAGTGACGTGGCTTGATACGTTTGTCATGCCATCTTTTCGTTTTCTCTTTGCATAGCTTATGATTTTTATAAGAGTGCAGCCTGAACTCATCTTACTCATTCAACTGCAAGAGTTTCCTCTCGCCCGCTGCTTCAAGGTCCATTTCAACTTTTAATGGCCCAATACGGTTTGTGTTCAAGTTCAACAGGCAAGTGACGTCCCTTCCCATTAACAAGCTTATACGGTGATGACCCAATTGGCATTTTGTATGCAGTCTATATGCCCACAAGGCATCATCTAACTTTGCAGCCCAATCCTTCATATTCACACTCACTGTATTCTCTAAGATTTGCTTTATTTCTCTATTAGACACCTCAGCTTGTCCACTTGTTTGAGGATGATGTCGTAGCATCTCTATGGCGGACTTCATATTTAGCTAGAAGGTTATTCAACAACCGATTGCAAAAATGTGTCCCTTCATCACTAATAATGGCACGTGGAGTCCCAAACCTCAAGGATATGTTCTTTTTCACAAACGCAGCTACTACCATGGCATCATTTGTTGGCAATGCGGTCACCTCTACCCATTTATACACATGGTCAACTGCTAGCAAGATGTATTTGTTTCCTCTGGATAATGGGAATGGTCCCATAAAAATCTTTCCTCCACACATCAGAAATCTCGACCTCCAGGATGGTATTCAAAGGCATATCATGCCACTTTGTGATTATTCATGTTCTTTGACACTGGTCACACTTCTTAACAAATGCATGGGCATCCTTGAATAATGTTGTCCAAAAGAAACCGAATTGTAATACCTTTGCAGTTGTTCTATCGCCTCCGTGAAGGCCCTCATAAGGTGATGCATGACAATCATACAATACTAATTCCACCTCCTTTTATGGAATATATCTACTCATCAACTAATCAACATACTATTTGTACAAGTATGACTCATCCCAGTAGTAGAAGTTCACATCATGTAGAAATATCTTTCTAGCTTCAGATTCAATACATGAGGAAATACCCCACTCACAAGATAATTTACATAGTTCGCGTACCATGGGGGAGGGTCTTGAGTGATAGCAAAAAGTTGCTTATCATGAAATGCCTCTTTAATTTCTCCACCCTCCTCCACGTGGTCATGATTTTTCATCCTTGATAGATGGTCAACTACTTGGTTCTCTGTGCCCTATAGAAGAATTGGGTCGTGACACTTGTAATGCCTTTAACAATGGTAGGATGGGGTAATCCTGTTGTAAGATCAGTTTTAGCCTTATCAACATTTATACCTTTAGCGGAACCTAGAGCATCAATCTAGCCTTAGATTCCTTTTTGTAAATAGATACCTGATTGTTGCATGATCGGTATGGACTATGACTTTTGTTCCCACCAAGTATGCCTGAAATTTCTCAAAGGCCACACAAAGGCTAACAACTTCTTTTCAGTAGTGTAATTCAGTTGTGCATCATCAAGAGTCTTACTCGCATAGTAGATGGAATAAAACACTTTGTCTTTCCCTTGGCCTAGCACTGCCCAATAGCATGGTTACTTGCAGCACACATAAGTTGAAATGGTAAGGACCAATCTGGTGTCGCAATAATGGGTGCAACCTCCAACTTCTTTTTGAGCTCTTCAAATGCCTTCAGGCAAGCATCATCAAAATTGAAAGTTGCATCCTTTTCAAGCAACCAACACGAAGGAGTAGCAATTTTTGAAAAATCCTTTATAAAGTGCCAATAGAACCCCGCTTGTCCCAAGAAACTCCGGACACCCTTCATAGAAATGGGTGGAGGTAATTTTTCAACCGCCTCCACATTTGCCTTATCAACTTCAATGTCGCTTCTAGACACTCTGTGACCCAATGTGATGCCTTCCTGCACCATAAAATGGCACTTTTCCAAATTCAACACTAGATTTGTTTCTTCACAACTGGATAACACCTTGCTCAAATTCTTTAAACAGTCATCATAAGAAGACCTAAATACTGAAAAATCATCCATAAAGATTTCCACAAATTTTTTCACCATATCGGTGAAATAGCCATCATGAATCTCTAGAAAGTGGATAGTGCATTATAAAGACCAAATGGCATACACTTGAAGGTGAAAGTTCCATAAGGACAAGTAAAAGTGGTTTTCTCTTGATCATATGGGCATATGACACTCTGGTTGTACCCCGAATAACCACCAAGAAAGTAATAATATTCATGCCCCACCAATCGGTCCAACATTTGGTCGATGAATAGAAGTGGGAAGTAGTCCTTGCGGGTTGCTTTGTTGATCCTTCTGTAATCAATGCAAACTCTCCACTCTCCACCCTGTCACTGTGTGAGTAGAAATTAGCTCATTTTTCTTATTCTCTACCACAGTCATCCCCCCTTTTTGGGCACACATTGCACTGGGCTTACCCAGTTGGTATCAGAGATAGGAAAGCCGATACCTGCATCGAGCCACTTAATTACTTCCTTCTTCACGACCTCTTTCATGATGGGATTTAATCTTCTTTGCTGCTCAACACTGGGCGGTGTCCATCTTTCAGAAAGATTTTATACATGCAAACCGATGGAGTGATTCCCTTGATGTTAGAAATTATCCACCCAATAGCCTTTTAATGCTCGCGAAGTACTCTAAGAAATTTTTCTTCATGTACATTAGTCAAGCTGAATGAGATAATCACTAGCAATGTCTCAGAGTTCCCCAAATAAGAATAGCGCATATGCGCTGGAAAAGGCTTTAGTTCTAGCTTAGGATCTTCTTCAATAGATGGCTTAGGAGGGGTCAGAGTGACAGGCCTGTCCAACTCCTCAAATCTCCCAAACCAATGGACATAACTGCAAGACATGTCAAGTACTTGCTCAATTTCTCCCATCATTTCATCTTCACTGTCTTCTTCATCCCCAATCAAAGCTCGTTCAAGAGGATCTATGGGGCTCATATAAGGCACCAATGATGTAGCATCACTTTCCACCACAAACATTATGGATAGCTCTTCATAGTGGGCTCGCAATCTGAGTGCTTTATACACATTGAATACCTCTACTCGATCACCTACTATAATCGTCATCTTTCCTTTACATACATCAATAATAGCTCGGCCCATGGCTAATAATGGATGTCCCAAAATAAATGGGACTTCCTGATCAGGCTCGTAGTCTAAGATAATGAAATCGGTAGGGAATATAAAAGAACCCACTTAAACTAACACATCTTTAATCATTCATTTAGGATGAGCAAGGGAGCGATCATCCAATTGTAAGATTATTGTTGTTGGGCACGCCTCACCCAAACCCAACTGTCTGAATATAGATAACGGCATCAAACCGATGCTCGCTCCTATTTGGATAGTGAAACTACCCGGATCCTTTAATTTCTGAGGTAGCTCGCTTTGAATTCTCGAGCTACATTCCTCAATGAGTGCCACATTCTCGAATTCGATCAACCTCCTTTTATTTTCCATTATGTCCTTGATGTATTTTGACTATTTGGCCACTTCTTGCAGGATGTCTACCAGTGTAATATTAATTTACACCATCTTCAAAATATCAAGAAACTTTTTATACGCAACATTATCCTTCATTTTCTGCATTCTTTAAGGGAACGGGGGTTGTGGACTCATTACTAATGGTGGGGGTTGCTTAGCCACCGCCTCTTCAGCTAGCTTCTCTGACTCGTTTGATTTTTGTTCTAACTCTATAGTGACTGGCTTCTAATTAAAATTCATTTTTTTCTCTTTTTTGATTGGACTTCTTCTAACTTTCTCCCATTCCTCAATGACACAACATTAATAAATGCCTTAGGATTAGCCTTAGTGTCGCTTAGAAGAGCTCTAACTGATCGAGTATTTTGGGCATTGGCAATTTGTCCCATTTGTCACTCTAAATTTCTCATTGTTGCAGCTTGGTCCTGCTGATCAGCCACTAATTTCTTCATCATTTCCTCAAGGTGACTTGTCGAGTTTGCTTGTGGCCTGTATTGATTTTTAGCACCGTGCTTTCCACCCTAAGAGAAGTTTGAGAGGTTCCTCTAGTTGGGATTGAAAGTATTCCCATACTAGTTTTTCTGGCCCCTATTTGTATTACCTATAAAATAGACAGACTCTGGGTTAACTGGGCATAAGTCGCTCGTATGACCCTCTCCACATACTTCACAAAACAATTAAACTAGTTGCACTGGCTGGGCTTATTGCTTGTTTAAATTATATTCTATGTTTCGAGGCCTTAAAACCCTCTTTCAGCATCACCTCAATTTGTGTGTGCAGTCCGGGCATGTAGCCGGAAGTCTATATGTGAAAATCTGTAAAAAAAAATGATAAAATTTGGCTTTAAATTAATTAAGTTGACTTTGATCAATATTTTGGGTAAATGAACCCGGACCCATGATTTGACGGTCCTGGAGGGTCCGTGGAAATATATGGGACTTGGGCGTATGCCCGGAATCAAATTCTGAGGTCCCAAGTCCGAGAAATGAATTTTTAAGAAAAATTATTTAATGAAAAATATAAAGTTTGAAAGTGAAATATTTTGTGATACCTATGGTATCAGACCCGTATTATAGTTCTGGAGCACGGTACAAGTTCAATATGATTTATATGTGTTGTCGATAAAGTTTGGTAAGAAAAAGAATCCATTTGACGTGATTCGGACCTTAAATGCAAAATTTGATGTTTAAAGAAGTGTTGAGGAATTTCATTAGTTTTGAGGTTTAATTTGATGTTCATGATGTTATTTTGGTGATTTGAGTACACAGATAAGTTCATATGATGTTTTAAAGTTAGTACGTATGTTTGGTTTGGAGCCCCGAGGGCTCGGGTGAGTTTCAGATGTGTTTCGGAAGGTTTTTAACTCATACAAAGTTTAGGTTTTTCAATTGCTGGTATAGTATTTTCTTCTTCGCGTTTGAGGGAGGACCCTCGCGAACGCGATGAATTATTCATGCTGAAGGAAATCTCCTTCTACGCCAATGCGAGACCCAGGTCGCGAACTCGAAGCTTTGGGGGGGGGAGGGGTCTTCCTTTCGCGAATGTGAGCCATCTTTCGCGAACGCAATGGTCTATCAGGCCTAACTCATCGCGAACGCAATGAGCCTATCTTGAACGTGTAGACCAAATTCGCTCAGTTATTTTTAAGCTAAAAAACAGAATGCATTACGGGATTTCCACCATTTTTCATAAACTTCATCTTCTCCACACCTCTTGGGAGAGTTTTAAAGAGGAACTTCACCATAGCTTCGTAGGTATGTAATCCTAAGCTTGTTTTCTTCCACTTTTATCAACACCCACTAGATTTCTAGGCCAAAAACATGAGGTTAAGGGTAGAAAATTAGGGATTTGGGTACAGTTAGGGATTTTTGATTATTTGAAAATTTGACCTCGTTTCGAATTTCAAAACAAATTATATATTCGGGCTCGTGGGTGAATGGGTGATCAAGTTTTGGTCCGAACCTCGTATTTTGACCAAGCGGGCCCAAGGTCGATTTTTGACTTTTTGGGAGAAATGATTAGAAAGCTATAATTAAACATTGGAATTGGATTGTTTAGCATTTATTGATGTTATTAAGTCGATTATGTCTAGATACAATCGATTTGGAGCCAAAATCAAAAGGGAAAGCTGTGTTTGCGGCTTGAGTTGGCCGTGGAAGTTCGAAGTGAGGCTATAGTTAAGGCTTGAACTGAGTTCATGGATCGAGGTAAGTGTTCGGTATAACCATAGCCTGAGGGATTAGGAGTTGTGTCATATTTTCTATTTGCTTCTTGTTGAGTACGACGTATAGGCATGGTGACGATTATCTGTACGTTGGTGTCGAGCATGACCGTGAGTCTTAGATGGCAATTATTGTATGCTTAAATGATACTATGAATGCTTAAATTGATGAATCTCGATATTGAGCAAGTTTTTAGTTTTTTTTCGTGGAAATTACTTTTGATTGAATATTGGTGTTAGCTGAGGTAGCTAGGTATTGGAACAAGATTGGTTATAGTTTTTTCTCCCTTGCCAGGAGGAATTTATTTATACTATTGATTCCCTTGCCGGGAAAGTGTAGTTCGTTATTGATCCCTTGTCGGGACTCTTGTTATGGTTGTTGTTGATTGTATATTTGGATTGGGTTGCGCACCGCAACATTGTTATATTTGGATCGGGTTGCACGCCGCAACAATAATATAAATGGATCGGATAGCACGCCGCAACAATGATACAGTTGGATCGGGTTGCACGCCGCAAAAGTGATAAATGATAGGGATCGGGTTGCGCTCTGCAACAGTGTTACTATGGCTTTGAGATAGATCTTGAATTGTTCTTTTATATTTCTCTTTTCTGGATTTGATATTTCCCCCGCAGCATGTACCCCATCCCATATGTATTTGTTTATTCCTATTTGTTTTCTGTTACATATTATATAACTGAACAGGTTTATCTGGAGTCTGGTTCTAGCCTCGTCACTACTTCGCCGGGGTTAGGCCCGACACTCACCAGCACATGGGGTCGGTTGTGCTGATGCTACACTCTGCACTATGTGCAGATCTCGGAGAAGCTTTCGGATAGTAGCAATTGTGAAGGCTTCCTTCAATCCAGCTAGAGATCCCGAGGTAGTCCTACAGGCATTCGTAGATCCGACATTCTCTTCTATCTTTTATTGTGTTCTATTTTCACTTGTTTCTGAGACAGACTGTATTTCCTTTTTCAGACACTAGTATGCAGTACTCATAGACAGTCCGTGATATTGCGACACCAGATTCCGGGTATATGCGTATATTGGCATTGTAGTACTGGCTTTGGTTAGTTTATCTAAGTCTTCCGCTTGATTTCATTTATCATTAATGCTTAAATGTATATTACCTGCTAATTTAGATCATTAAAAAGAGTTAAAATTAAAGAGTTAGTAATTTCTGTATTTCGCAGCTTGCCTAGCTTCTACGAGTAGGCGCCATCACGACTACCGAGGGTGGGAAATTTGGGTCGTGACAAGTTGCTATCAAAGCTCTAGGTTACATAGGTCTCACAATTCACAGACAAACTTAGTAGAGTCTGAGGGATCAGTACGGAGGCGTCTGTATTTATCCCATAGAGGCTACAGAGTTAGGAAAAACTTCACATTTATTCTTTCTTGTCGTGCGGTTTTGTTTCTAAACGCTAACTGAATTTCTACTCTGTTCTTTCGTAGATGACGAGAACAGGCGCTTCCTTATCCACCCACCAGCAGTACGAGCCCCTAGCAGTAGCTCCCACAAGGGGCAGAGGGGAAGGCCGAGGTCGTGCTAGAGGACGAGGCTGGGGCAGAGCTCGGCCCAGAGTAGCAGCACAAGTAGCGGAGCCTCGGGTTGACTTTAATGATGAGATTCCAACCCAGACAGTTCTTGTGGTCCCATCTCAGGTACAAGAGGAGTTTATTGCTACCCTGGTACTCCAGGATGATCTGGTCCTTCTAGTGGGCCTTATGGAGAGTGTCACCTGGGCAGGCTTGCTTCCTGTAGAACCAGACGTCTCTCAGGCTGGAAGAGGAGCCCAGATACTTGCTACTCGCACTCCGGAGCAGATGGCTCCCCAGTTTTAGACTCCAGCAACTCAGCCAGTTGGAGTAGTTTAGCCAGGTGTGGTAGCTTAAACTGGTGATGGAGCAACTATGTCTGCCGATGCTTTGTGGAGATTGGACAAGCTCACCAAGCTCTTCACTAATACTTTCAGCGGTGTATCTTCTGAGGATCGCTAGGATTATCTAGACAACTCTCATGAGGTTCTCAGGAACATGGGGATAGTGGAGATTATTGCTTGGCTAGACCAGTCTGATCACCGGCTTTGACTTGGGAGCAGTTTACTCAGCTATTTCTGGAGAAGTTTCTCCCTATCACTAAGAGAGAGGCATATCGCAGGCAGTTTGAGCGTCTCAGAAGGGTTCTATGACTTTTACTCAGTATGAGACCGGATTCATCGACTTGGCTCATCATGCTCTTGTCATACTTCCCCCCGAGAAAGAGAGGGTGAGGAGGTTCATTGAGGGGCTTATTCAGCCGATTCGACTTCAGATGGTTAGGGAGACTGGAAGTGAGATTACTTTCTAGGAGGCGGCCAATGTGGCCAGGAGAGTGGAGATGGTTCTGTCACAGGGAGGTGGTCATGGGTCGGACAAGAGGCCCCATCATTCAGGCAGATTCACTGGTGCCTCATCTGGAGGCAGGGATTTATATGGTAGGGGCCATCCTCCAAGGCCCTTTCAGTCAGCACTTCAGGTTTCTCACGGTGCTTCAGGTGGCTATGGTTCTCATATATAGTATTCTGATCAGCAGCCCTACAGTGCACCACCAGCTCCTATTAGTGCACTGCTGCTCCAGAGCTTTTGAGGTGGTCATTCAGGTCACCAGGGCCAGTCTCAATTTTCTCAGCCGCAACACTCATGTGGATGTTATGAGTGCGGTGTGTATTGTCATATCCAGAGGGCTTGTCTAAGATTGGTGGGTACTCAATCATAGCAGTAGGGTTCCAGTGCTATTGTTCAGGCACCAATTGTTCCACAGCCTGTCCAGCCAGCTAGAGGTGGGGGCAGAGGTTTTAGAGGTGGAGGTAGAGGTGCTAGAGGTGGAGCTCAGACTACTAAAGGTGGAGGCTAGCCAGCTACAGGCCATCCTAGAGATGCAGTCCAGGATGGTGGGGCCCAGCCCCGATTTTATGCTCTTCCAGCCAGGCCTGAGGCTGAGGCTTCCGGTGCAGTTATTACAGGTACTATTCTGGTTTGTGGCAGAGATGCTTCATTTTAATTTGATCTAGGGTCTACCTACTTCTATGTGTCATCTTATTTTGCACTGTATCTGGTCATGCCTAGTGATTCCTTGGATGTCCCTGTATATGTGTCTACATCGGTGGGTGATTCTATTGTGGTAGATCGGATCCATTATTCTTGAATTGTAGTGATTGGGGGTCCTGAGACTCGTGTAGATTTTTTGCTTTTGGACATGGTTGATTTTGATGTTATATTGGGGATGGACTGGTTATCACCTTACCACGCTATCTTGGACTGTCATGCCAAGACTATGACCTTAGCGTTACCGGGTTTGCCTCATTTAGAGTGGAGAGGGACTCCTAGTCATTCTACTTGTAATGTTCTCTCTTATATAAAGGCTCGGCGTATGGTCGAAAAGGGGTGTTTGGTCTATTTGGCTTATGTTCGCGATTCTAGTGCCGAGGTCCCTTTTATTGATTCTGTGCCCGTTGTTCGGGAGTTTCCTGAGGTATTTCCTATAGACCTACCGGGTATGCCACCCGACAGGGATATTGATTTTTTCATTGATTTGGCTCCGGGCACTCAGCCCATTTCTATTTCTCCATATAGTATGACCCCGCTTGAGTTGAAAGAGTTGAAGGAGCAGTTGCAAGACTTGCTTGAGAAGGGTTTTATTAGGCCCAGTGTTTCGCCTTCGGGTGCGCCGGTGTTATTTGTTAAGAAGAAGGATGGGTCGATAAGAATGTGAATTGATTACCGGCAATTGAACAAGGTTACAATCAAGAATAAATATTTGCTGCCAAGGATTGATGATTTGTTCGACCAACTTTAGGGTGCCAAGGTATTTTCAAAGATTGACTTGAGATCTGGCTACCATTATTTGAGGATTAGGGCATCTGATGTCCCTAAGACAGCCTTCCGCACTCGGTACGGGCATTATGAGTTCTTGGTGATGTCATTCAGGTTGACGAATGCCCTAGCAGCTTTTATGGATTTGATGAACCGAGTGTTCAGACCTTACTTGGATTCATTCGTGATAATCTTTATTGATGATATCTTGATTTATTCCCGCAGTCAGGATGAGCATGGGCAGTATTTGAGAGTGGTTCTTCAGACTCTGAGAGATAGTCAGTTGTATGTAAAGTTTTCAAAGTGTGAGTTCTGGTTGAGTTCGGTTGCTTTCTTGGGGCATGCGGTTTCAGTAGAGGGTATTAAGGTAGATCCGAAGAAGATAGAGACAATCAAGAGATGGCCTCAACCCACATCAGCCACAGAGATCCAAAATTTCTTGGGGCTGGAAGGATACTAACGTCGGTTAGTAGAGGGGTTTACATCTATTGCAGCACCGATGATCAGGTTGACCCAGAAGGGTGCCTAGTTCAGGTAGTCGGACGAGTGTGAGGCGAGCTTTCAGAAGCTCAAGACAGCTTTGACTATGGCATCGGTATTGGTTTTGCCCACAGGTTCAGGGCCATATATGGTTTATTGTGATGAATCTCATATTGGGCTTGGTGCAGTGTTGATGTAAGATGGCAAGGTTATTGCTTATGCTTCACGGCCGTTGAAGATTCATGAGAAGAACTATCCAGTTCATGATTTGGAGTTAGCAGCCATTGTTCACGCGTTGAAGATTTGGAGGCATTATCGATATGGCGTGGCATGTGAGGTGTTCACGGATCACAATAGTCTGCAGTATTTGTTCAAGTAGAAGGAGTTGAATTTGAGGCAGGGGAGGTGGTTAGAGTTGTTGAAAGACTATGATATCACCATCTTATATCAGCCGGGAAAGGCTAATGTGGTGGCTAATGCTTTGAGTAGGAAGTCAGCCAGTATGGGCAGTCTGGCGTATATTCCAGTCGGTGAGAGACCGCTTGCCTTGGATGTCCAGGCTTTGGTCAATCAGTTCGGGAGGTTGGACGTTTCTAAGCCCAGCCGCATATTAGCTTGCACAGTTGCTCGCTCTTCTTTATGGGAGCATATCCGAGATCGGTAGTATGATGATCCTCATTTATGTGTCCTCAAAGACATGGTGTGACACGGAGATGCCAAGAAGGTCACACTAGGAGATGATGGAGTTTTGAGAATGCAAGGTCGTATTTGTGTGCCTAATGTGGATGGACTTCGGGAGTTGATTCTAGAGAAGTCCTATAGTTCCTGGTACTCTATTTATCCGGGTACCTCCAAGATGTATCAGGACTTACGGCAGCATTACTAGTGGAGGAGAATGAAGAAGGACATTGTTGCGTATGTGGATCGGTGTTTCAATTGTCAGCAGGTTAAGTGCGAGCATCAGAGACCTGGAGGTGTGTCCCAGAAGATTGAGATTCCTGAGTGGAAGTGGGAGCGTATCACTACGGACATTGTTGTTGGACTCCCATGGACTCAGAAGAAGTTTGATGCAGTGTGGGTTATTGTGGATATGTTGACCAAGTAAGCATATTTCATTCATGTGGCAGTCTCCTATTCTTCTGAGAGATTAGCTGAGATTTATATCCGGGAGATTGTTTGACTTCATGGTGTGCCCGTGTCTATCATTTCAGATCGAGGTATGTAATTTACCTCACATTTTTGGAGAGCAGTTCAGCGAGAGTTAGGCACACGAGTTGAGTTGAGCACAATATTTCATCCTCAGACGGATGGGCACTCCAAGCGGACTATTCAGATTTTGGAGGATATGCTCCGAGCTTGTGTCATTGACTTTGGAGACTCGCGGGATCAGTTTTTGCCTTTAGTATAGTTCGCCTACAAAAACAGCAACTAGTTGAGTATTCAGATGGCTCTTTATGAGGCTTTATATGGTAGGCAGTGTAGGTCTCCGATTGGATGGTTTGAGCTGGGGGGTTCAATTGTTGGGTACAAATTTGGTTCAGGATGCCTTGGACAAAGTCAGGATAATTCAGGATAGGCTTCGTACAGCTCAGTCCAGGCAAAAGAGTTATACCGACCGCAAGGTTCGAGATTTGGCTTTCATGGTCGGTGAGTGGGTATTGCTTCGAGTGTCGCCTATGAAGGGCATGATGATATTTGGGAAGAAGGGCAAGCTTAGCCCTAGGTTCATTGGCCCGTTTGAGATTCTTGATCGAGTGGTAGAGGTGGCTTATAGACTTGCATTGCCGCCAAGCTTATTAGTCGTGCATCCAGTGTTTCATGTGTCCATGCTTCGGAAATATCACGGCGATCCATCCCACGTGTTAGATTTCAACACTTTCCAGTTGGACAAGGACTTGTCTTATGAGGAAGAGTCTGTAGCTATTCTAAACCGGCAGGTTCGTCAGTTGAGATCAAAGAGTTTTCCTTCTGTTCGTGTTCAATAGAAAGGTCATCCTGCCGAGGCACATCGATATGGGAGTCCGCATCAGATATGCGGAGCCGTTATACCCATCTTTTTCCCGACTCAGGTACTTCCTTCTTATGTTCATTCGAGGACGAATAATTTTTTCGAAGGTGGAGGATGTGATGAACCAAAAGGTCATCACCTATTTTTAAATTAAATTCTGTGTTTCGAGGACTTAGAAACCTCTTTCAACATCACCTTGATTTTCTTGCGCAGTCTGGGAATGTAGCCAGAAGTCTATATGTGAAAATCTGTGAAAATGATAAAATTTGACTTTAAAATGAGTGAAGTTGAATTCGGTCAATATTTTGGGTAAACGGACCCGGGCACGTGATTTGACGGTCCCGGAGGGTCCGTGGAAAAATATGGGACTTAGGCGTATGCGCGGAATCAAACTCTGAAGTCCCAAGTCTGAGAAATGAATTTTTAAGAGAAATTGTTTTCTGAAAAATATAAAGGTTTTTGAAAGTGAAATGCTATGTGAAACCTGTGGTATCGGGCCTGTATTATGGTTTCGGAGCTCGGTACAAGTTCAATATGATTTATATGTGTTGTCGGTAAAGTTTGGTAAGAAATGGAATCCATTTGACGTGATTCGGACCTTAAATGCAAATTTTGATGTTAAAAGAAGTTTTGAGTAATTTCGTTAGTTTTGAGATTTAATTCAATGTTCATGATGTTATTTTCGTGATTTGAGTACACAGATAAGTTCATATGATGTTTTTAAGTTAGTACGTATGTTTGGGTGAGTTTCGGATGTGTTTCGGAAGGTTTTTAACTCATAAAAAGTTGCAGGTTTTTAGTTGCTGGTATGCTGGTATTTTCTTCTTCGCATTCGTGGGAGGACCCTAACGAATACGATGAGTTATTCGTGTTGAAGGAAATCTCTTTCTACACGAACGTGAGACGCAGGTTGCGAACGTGAAGCTTTAGGGGGGTCTTCACTTCGCAAACGCGGGCCTGGTATCGTGAACGCAAAGTCTTATGGCATGGTCAGGGGGAAGGGAAAATTATACCTACGCGAACGCGACCACCTGGACGCGAACGTGAAAGCTTGAGGAGTTACTTCTCCGCGAACGCGAGCCAACCTTCACGAACACGAAGGTCTATCAGGCTTAAATCATCGCAAACGCGATGAGCCTATCGCAAACACGTAGACCAAATTCGCCCAGTTATTTTTAAGTTCAAAAACAAAATGCATTACGGAATTTCCACCATTTTTCATAAACTTCATCTTCTCCACACCTCTTGGGTGATTTTTGAAGAGGAACTTGACCATATCTTTATAGGTATGTAATCCTATGCTCGTTTTCTCCCATGTTTATCAACACCCACTAGATTTATAGGCCTAAAACATGAGATTAAGGGTAGAAAATTAGGAATTTGGGTAGACTTAAGGCTTTTTGATTATTTGGGAATTTGACCTTGTTTTGGGGTCGGATTTCAAAACAAATTATATATTCGGGCTCGTGGCTAAATGGGTGATCAAGTTTTGGTCCGAACCTCGTGTTCGGGGTCGATTTTTGACTTTTTGGGAGGAATGATTAAAAAGCTATAATTAAACATTGGAATTGGATTTTTTACCATCTATTGATGTTATTAAGTCGATTATGTCTAGATAAAATTGATTTGGAGCCAAAATCAAAAGGGAAAACGGTGTTTGAGGCTTTAGTTGGCCATGGAAGTTCGAGGTAAAGCTATAGTTGAGGCTTGAACTGAGTTCGTGGCATCGAGGTAAGTGTACGGTTCAACCTTAGCTTGAGGGATTAGGAGTTGTGTCCTATTTGCTATTTTCTTCTTGTTGAGTACGACATATAGGCATGGTGACGAGTATCTATGTGTTGGTGTCCAGCATGACCGTGAGTCTTAAATGGCAATTTGTTGTGTGCTTAAATAATACTACAGATGCTTAAATTGATAAATCTCGATATTGAGCAAGGTTTTAGATTGTTTTCGTGGAAATTACTTATGATTGAATATTGGTGTTAGCCGAGGTAGTTAGGTATTGGAACAAGATTAGCTATAGCTATTTCTCCCTTGCTGGGGCTTATTTATTTATACTGTTGATTCCCTTACCGGGAAAGTGTAGTTCATTTTTTATCCCTTACCGAGACTCTTGTTATGGTTGTTGTTGATTGTATATTTGGATTGGATTGCACGCCGCAACATTGTTATATTTGGATCAGGTTGCACGCCGCAACAATGATATAAATGGATCGGGTTGCATGCCGAAACAATAATATAAATTGATCGGGTTGCACGCCGCAACAGTAATATAAATGGATCGGGTTGCATGCCGCAACAGTGATAAATAATAGGGATCGGGTTGTGTACCACAATAGTGTTACTATGGCTTTGAGATAGATCTTGAATTGTTCTTTTGTATTTCTCTTAAATTACTACTGGATTTAATATTTCCCCCGCAGCATGTACCCCCTCCCATCTGTATTTATTTATTCATGTTCGTTTTTTGTTGTATATTATATAACTGCACAGACTTATCTAGAATCGGGTCCTAGCCTCGTCACTACTTCGACGGGGTTAGGCCAGACACTTACCAGCATATGGGGTCGGTTATGTTGATGCTACACTCTGCAGTATGTGCAGATCCTGGATTAGCTTTCAGAAAGTAGCATTTGTGGAGGCTGCCTTCAGTCCAGCTAGAGATCCTGAGGTAGTCCTGCAGGCATCCGCAGGCCCGGTGTTCTCTTCTATCTTTTATTGTGTTCTGTTTTCACTTGTTTCTGAGATAGACTGTATTTCCTTTTTTCAGACACTTGTATGTAATACTCATATACAGTCCGTGATATTGTGACACCAGATTCCGGGTAGAGGAGTAAATTGGCGTTGTAGTACTGGATTTGGTTATTTTATCTGTCCAAGTCTTCCGCTTGATTTCATTTATCGTTAATGTTTAAATGTTGATTACCTGCTAATTCAGATCGTTAAAAATAGTTAAAATGAAAGAGTTAGTAATTTATGAATTTCGCGGCTTGCCTACCTTCTACGGGTAGGCGCCATCACGACTTTCGAGGATAGGAAATTCGGGTCATGACAGTCAATATGGAAACATCTAACTCAAGAACCCCTGCAGATTTTTGCACTGTATGTATGCCCATCTCTCCTTACCAATTAGGATTGCTTTTGGAGAATTTTTCAATAACGCATATATCTCATCAAAGATTTTCTCCAACACTTGACCTCCAGTTGCAGCTTCTACCACAATCTTTGTCTTAGGATCTAGCCCTTCTAGGAAAGTGTAAGCTAACACTTCATTTGTCTGATTGTGATGATGACAGTCTCTGAGCAGCCCCTTGAACCTCTCCCAAGCTGCATATAATGATGCACCCACTTTCTATTTGAAGGCGACTATTTCACTTTTGATATTTTTAGTTTTGCATGAAGGGAAGAACCTCACAAAACATTTCCTTGCCAGATCATTCCATGATGTAATAGAATTAGTTGGTTTTGCTTTCAGCCATCGCTTTGCTTCGCCCAACAGAGAGAACAAGAAAAGTGTTAGTCTCACATAGTCTGGAGTGACTCCGTTAGTGATATAAGTATCACTAATCTCCAAGAAATTCAGGGTATGCTATTGTGGATCCTCATGTGGAAGATCCATAAACTGCCCATTGGCATGTAATAGCTGGATCATACTCTATTTTAGCTTAAAGTGCCCAGTGATTCTTGGCTTCACAATGCTATAGGTAACATTAACAATATCGCCACCTCTTGAACAGCCATATGTTGCTCCTCTGCCATGTTCATAGGAAATTGAATAAGTGGCTGAAGATTATTTGTATCCCTTGCTTCCCTCAAGCTCCTATTAATTGTTCTCTCAGGTTCGAGGTCAAAGCCTTGAAATCTGTTCTGGCTTCTGACACTGCGCATTCAATCCAATTTCTTAAGATCAGAGCAAGAATCAAATAACGTTAGACTTGGCGAAATAAACAATTAAAGCAAAAACTAGAAAGTAGTCACAACCAACGGCACCAAAAGCTTGTTGCTCCCAGATGCACACGCAAATTGTCACGGCCAATTTTCTGAACAAGCCGGGACCGGCACTCGATCACTAAATATGACTAAGCGAACCATCTCTGCTTATCAAATCTGTTATAACTCCAAATTTTATATGCAACAAGGCAATACTCTAACCAAATACTTTTGATTAATTTAAACATTTAAATAAATCAACTCCAAAACTTTATTCATAGTACCTAATGAAATACTGCTAAGTTATTATCAAAACCATCTGAAGCTTAACCCAACGACTATGTCTATGAAGCCTCTAATGATAAACTGACGCACTGCTCAAGACATGAGAATTTCCTGGCCAGTTCTCTAAGTAACAAAGAAATAACTAAATAAAGATGACTCTAAGGAAAACTCCACGAACAAAAGTGGATCTCACCAATAGCACTGGAAGAGAAGGAAGTCCTATCCCGTAGCCTGCTCGCCTGCAAATCTGGTTTCTACGTTGCACCGTAGACAATCGTAGGTTCCCAAAAGAGAACATCGGTACTATCCATTGTACTCGGTGAGTCTCAATAACATGGGGCGAAACTTTAATAATATATACATTACGAGCAAGGGTTCTAAATGCATGTAAAACATAAATCTTATAAGAATAATTCTAAATAATTCCATAATAGCAGTTTATGAATATTCTAAAAGATATTCTTTTCTTTTTCTTTCTTAATAAAAAATACTTCACTTTACACTTTGGGAGTTCCAACTATCCTGACTTAATTCTGTCGCAGTCACCGTGTGATTGGCACGGGTTCGATCTCAACTTGATCGAATAGGCCCAATCCACGAGGTGTCACTCGCTTCATGATTCCCAGCGCTCATGTATCATACCTTAGCTTGGCTAAGTAATTTCTCAGGAACGAGACACTCGGCTCGTGTCTCCCTACTTTGGCACAAGTAGTTTCAAGAAGTCAATGCCTTGGTCAGGACCCTCGGCCTGGACGATGAACCCTTCTCAGAATAAAGGATACTCCCAAAAATCTTTTCTTTCTAAAACATCGTCTTGTGACTTTTCAAGTCTAAATCTTTCAAACATACTTATTCTAAAATTCTTGATTGTAAGGTATGGCATAAGAATGAAATAAACATTCGAAATTATTTCTAAATATTCTTATTTTTTCATGAATTTTCAACATGAAAATGAAATATAAAAATAACACAAAAATCTGAAAATTTATGCACATATATCAAAATAATTCAGCTACTTTAACAAAACATAATAATTCTAAGCTAATAGGAACTCACTCACTTCAGTTAAGTACATATTCACTCTTTTAGCCAATTCATCAAACACATTGTATGCATACTTTTGTTAGTTAAACCACTTTGGTAAAGGGTTATATCAACTCACTTCCAAACCTCTCGAGCCAATACGTAGACCCCAGTCCAATTGACACCAGTCAAACAATCGATTTTACAATAACCAGTGCATTTTAATTAATTTTAAATTTTCACACCTAAACATGAAATTTATTGTTGTTATAGAGGAAGGAAGGAATTAACTATCCAATTCTTACATACGACTACTTTAGCGTAATTGACAATAGGAAATTTTATATACCTGAGTTCAAGAATTGGTGGTTTGTAAAGAACCCTAAAATTTTCTTTTTGCTCCTACTGCCTTGCGCTTGCCGCATAACCAGAATAGCATTTTGTTTCTTGTAAAAGGGCTAATCAACGTGCATCTTATTAGTTTGCCCAGCCCTTATGGGCTAAGGCATGTGAGTCTTATTTTTGTTTTGTTTTCCACCTTCTATTTTGTTTTGGTTTTGACTTAACTAGTATTAATTTATACATACTTTTAATATTTAATAATATTAAAATTATTAATATTCTCCTATTTGCATATCCAATTATTTATAAATAGAAAAGTAACTCAAAAATCAATCATAGGGTTTTAAAGCCATAATAAAAGTATAATTTAAGATTTAGAAAAAATAAATTAAATTCTATATTTAGCACGTTTTGAAACTTTTATAGATTTGAGGAGTGTTACAATCTTCCATCCTTAAAAACATTCGTCCTCGAATGTTGCTAGGGCCGTATTCTTAAGCTAACAATCATTTCTTAAGTCCATGAACCTCTTAAGTTTTTTTAGCACTACTTACTCTTCTAAGGGACTCAAAATTTTGGCTAACTCTCAAAATTTTCAAAAATTTTGGCAAAGTTTCCCTTGTAAATTGGACTAGCCAAAAATTATCCCTACCACAAATATCAGAACTACACCAACAATAACCAAAAATACCATAACAAGCCATTCTTAGGCACCACATACAACTCATAAATTAATTACTCATACTCTGGCAAAGAGGTACCACAGTAACCGACAAGAATTTAAAGCACAACACTTTAGCAAAAGTAAATCACTTTAAGGAGTTAAATGTATTATTTCATGGCACTAAATTATTAAATAACTAAATATACTCTAACAAAAACTATATTACTTCAACAACTAAGTATAATCTTGGAAGGACAGAAACACTTGCTAACTTGTATTTAAATAAATAAAATATAAATGTAAAACCAAACTTAGGTTCACATACCCTTTTCCTTAAATAAATATGGATATTTCTTTCTCATATCTTCCTCGACCTCCCGCGTAGCCTCTTTTGAATCATGATTACTCCACAAAACTTTTATCGATGCTAAATCTTTTGTTCTCAATTTTCTTACTTGCCTATCGAGAATTTCTATAGGTACCTCTTCATAAGTCAAGCCTTCTTTAATTTATATGGTATCAGAAAGTATTATATGCGACTCATCATGAATGTACTTTCTAAGCATAGACACATGAAAGACAAGATGCACAGAGGACAACTCAACGGGCAACGCTAGCTCGTAAGCCACATTTCCCTTATTTTCTATAATTTCATAAGGTCCAATAAATCTAGGAATACGATTCCCCTTCTTACCAAACCTCGTAACTCCTTTCATTGGTGAAACTTTCAAAAATACCTTGTCACCAACCATTAACTCTAAGTCACGATGCCTCTTATCAGAATAAGACTTTTGACGACTCTGAGCCGCTTAAAATCTTTCTCTAATTAGCTGAACATTCTCCAAGGCCTCACAAAGAAACTCTGGACCAATCAACGGCACCTTTGTTGGTTCAAACTAGCCCACTGGAGACATACATCTCCACCCATATAACGCTTCATAATGAGACATACCAATGTTGGCCTGATAGCTGTTATTGTAAGCAAATTCTATAAGTGGAAAGTGATCATCCCAATCACCTCCAAAATCTATAACACACACACGTAGCATATCTTCGAGAGTCTGAATGGTCTTTTCTGCTTGACCATCTGTCTGTGGATGGAAAGCGATGCTCAAATTGACCTTCGTACCTAATCTTTTCTGAAATATTTGCCAAAAATATGTTGTGAACTGAGGGCCTCTGTCAGATATGATTGAAACTGGAGTACCATGCAATCGGACTATTTCTTTGATGTACATCTGCGCATACTGCTCTTCAAAATTTGTCATCTTTACTGATAGGAAATGTGCGGACTTTGTCAGTCAATCTACAATAACCCAAATTGAATCATGCTTACGGTATGTGCGAGGTAGACCTACTACAAAATCCATATTAATCATCTCCCACTTCCACTATGGTATCTCTATATCATGAGCTAGGCCACCAGGCCTCTGATGCTCGTCTTTGACTTGCTGGCAATTTAAACATTTAGCCACATGATCTGCTACTTGTTTCTTCATGCCTTTCCACCAATACAACTCTTTCAAATCTAGATATATTTTGGTAGCACCTGGGTGGATAGAGTACCTCGAACTGTGAGCTTCCTCCATTATGGCCTTCCTAAGACCATCTACATCAGGCACACATAACTGATCATTCAACTTCAAAACTAAGTCACTTCCTAGAGTGAAAGTAGTGATTTCTTTGCTTATGACTCCTTTTAATTTCTTTAAGTACGGATCTTCATCTTGATTAGCCTTACTATGTGCAACAAGGGAGGATTGCGCTAAGGCATAAGCAGTTATATCTCCTTCTTTGGTCTCATCCAATCTAATTCCATCATTTGCTAGATTTCGAATTTCTCGACCTAAAGATCGCCTTTGTACTGCAAGATGGGACAAGACACTTATTTACTTCCTACTAAGTGCATCTGCTACCACATTAGCTTTGCCCGGGTGATAAAGGATATTGATGTCATAATCTTTCAATAGCTCGAGCCACCTTCTTTGTCTCAAATTTAATTATTTTTTCTTGAAAATGTATTGGACACTTTTGTGATCTATAAACACTTCATAATGCTCGCCATAAAGGTAGTGGCGCCATATTTTTAATGCAAACACCACTGCTGCAAGCTCCAAGTCGTGTGTGGGGTAATTTTTTTCATGATTCTTTAACTGCCTGGAAGCATAAGCAATAACTTTTCTATTTTGCATGAGAACACAACCGAGACCAACTCTGGAGGCATTACAATACACTGTGCACCTATCCAAACCGGTCGGCAAGGTTAATACATGCGCAGTGGTCAACCTCTTCTTTAACTCTTGAAAACTTTGCTCACAAGCGTCTGCCCACTGGAACTTAAATGCTTTCTGAGTCAACTTAGTTAATGGAGCTGCAAGTGAGGAAAACCCCTCTACAAACCTTCTATAGTAGCCAGCTAACCCCAAGAAACTCCTGATTTTGGTTATCGTTGTCGGCCTAGGCCAGTTCTTGACTGCTTCTATCTTCTAAGGGTCTATTTTTATTCCTTCACTAGATACCACGTGGCCTAAGAATGCCATTGATTGTAACCAGAACTCACATTTTAAAAACTTGGCATAAAGCTCATTCTCCTTCAAGGTCTGCAAGGCTATTCTGAGGTGTTCTACATGATCTTCTTTTCTCTTAGAGTACACCAAAATGTCGTTTATAAATACAATAATAAAGGTATCAAGGAATGGCTTGAAAAAGCTGTTCATGAGGTCCATGAATTCAGCTGGAGCATTTGTCAATCCGAAGGACATCACTAGAAATTCATAGTGCTCGTAGCGAGTTCTAAAGGTTGTTTTAGATATATCCTCTTCTCTGATTCCCAACTGATGGTACCCTGACCTCAAGTCTATTTTTGAAAAGTACTTTGCACCCTGAAGTTGATCAAAGAAATCATCAGTTCTTGGTAACGGGTACTTGTTATTAATGGTAACTTTATTCAACTGCCGATAGTCGACACGCATTCTGAGAGACCCATATTTCTTCTTGACAAACAGGACCGGAGCACCCCACGGTGAAAACTCGGTCCAATGAAGCCCTTGTCAAGAAGGTCTTTCAACTGTTCTCTCAACTCATTAAGTTCTGTTGGAGCCATCTTATAAGGAGGTATAGATATGGGCTGAGTGCCTGGCATGACATCAATGCCAAAGTTTATGATTCTTTCAGGAGGAAATCCGGGAAGGTCATCTGGGAAAACTTCTATAAATTCTCTAACAACTGGCACAGACTGAAGAGTTGGTGGTTCTGATTCTGGATTAATGATGTGAGCCAGATAGGCGAGACACCCCTTACTGATTATTCGTTGTGCCTTAAGGTAAGAAATAAACTTACCTACAAGTGATGCTAAACTACCCTTCCACTCTAAGACTTCTTCTTTTGGAAATTGGAACCTAATTATCTTGGAATGACAATCTAACATGGTATGGAAGGAAGACAACCAATACATACCCATGATCACATCAAAATCCACCATTTTTAACTCTATGAGATCGGCTTTGGTGTTGTGACTTTGGACTGAAACTATACAACCTCTATAGACTCTGGAGACTTTCACTAACTCGCCAACTGGAGTAGATACTAGGAATGACTCACTAAGTTGTTCAGGTTCTAGCCCGATGTTAATTGCAAAGTATGGAGTCACCTATGAAAACGTTGAACCTGCATCCATTATGGCATATGCATTATGTGAGAAGACTAAAAGTATACCTGTAATAACTTCTGCAGATGCCTCTGTACTCTGACGATCAAGTGTAGCAAACAAACGGGGTTGTCCCTTTCCTTGAGTAACTCGGTATGCACCTCTTCCTGCTTCATGCCCGGTCTGATTATGAGAACCATGAGCCTGAGGTGGCGCAACTGCAGTAGCTAAGGAACTAGAAGGACGAGTCGATCCACCACCGAAATTACGTCACAACTTTGGGCAGTTGGCCTTTATATGACCAATGCCTCCACAATGGTAGAAACCATGAAAACCGAGCTTGCACTGACCTGAATGTTGCCTCTTACATATTCTACAAAGACTTTGTTGGTGTGAATGTTGCTCATCATGACTTTGGCTATGTGAAGATGATGTCCTAAAATTCTTATTCTAGCGAGACTGATTTCCATAACTCTGAGTACGTCTGAAGGAAGACCCACCACCTGACTGATGACTGGACTGAGCTGGTGCTAATGACTCCTTATTAGAGGAATCCCTTCCACCTCCACTGGATGTACCATTAAACCTGTCCGTTGTCCGGGCTTTCTTGTTATGCTATTTTTCTTCTCTCCTTAGTTGTCTGTCTTTTTCTAAGTGCTTTGCAAATCCGACAACAGAGGAGAAGGCTGTCATCCCTACCGCTGCAGCTGATGTTGTATCCTTAATGTGGTAAGCTAAACCGCCAACAAACGTGCGAATCTTTGCTTTTTCAGTATTAACCATGTGAGGAGCATGCTTAGCTAACCTTATGAATACCATGTAGTACTCTTGAACACTTTTATTCCCTTGCTTGAGCTGTTCAAACTCTGTAGCCTTAGCTTCCCTATCCTCTTCTGGATAAAGTTAGCCATGAAGGCCTCTTCAAATTCTTCCCAAGTAGGCGGACCATCATCTTCATCTCTTTCCTTTTCCCACATCTCAAACCAAGCGCCGGCCACATCTCTAAGATGGTAAGCAGCTAGCTCCAGAGCTTCACTACTACAAAAAAGACCTTTAGCGGCAATACAAAACATCTTTAGCAGCAATAACTATACCCGCTATATCTTTTACCAGCCATTAGTCTTTTGCCGTTGATGCTGAGGTCGGCAAAGGCTTTAGCGGCATTTGTCGCAAAAGCTGGTAAAAGGTACGGTTTATTGCCGCTAAAAATTATTATCTTTAATGGCAATTGTTTGCGGCAATTATAATGGCTACTAAATTCAATCCAAAATGGCCAACTATACTTCTTTAGTAGCTATTTTTATTGCCTCTACATTCAAACTAATTGCCACTAAACGTTCGTATCTCTAATTGTTTATGGCAATTATAATGGCTATTAAATTCAATCCATACGGCTAATTATACTTCTTTACCATCCATTTTTATAGCCATTAAATTCAAAATAATTGCCGCTAAAAGTTCGCATCTCTAACGGCAATTACAATGGCTACTAAATCCAATCCAAACGGCTAATTATACTTATTTACCATCCATTTTTATAGCCACTAAATTCAAAATAATTGTCGCTAAAAAGTCCGCATATTTAACGGCAATTAGTTTGCCCTTTTAGCGTTCATTTTAATAGCTAATATATTTAACTAAATTGCCGCTAAAAATCAATATCTTTAAAAATCACTAGCGATAATATCAATAATATGGCGACAATTAATAATAGTTACTACATTTGTATAAAATATGACCCAAATAATAAAATATATTAATATTAATTCAAAAAATATAATATATCTCATTAAATCTTAACAATCAAAAGGAAGTACTAACCAAAAATATTAATATCACACTAACTTAAATATAAAAATATATTGTTTGAATTAAATAGCTAATGTCATCATAGTAATAATCCAGAATGATGGTCTTCAAATGATTTCCTCAACTTTTCATCATTTTAAAATCTTCCAACCGCTAAATTATCGAACATTAGATTGTATGACTTGCAATTATAAAATAATTGTTTTAAAGGACCTATTTAAAATTGCCCAATCATTACTAACATGCATCACACATCTTATTTCGGCCGCCATTTAACAAACACTCATGTTTGCAAAGGACTCACACCTTCAGACCACATAACAGCATATCCTTTGGTCCATCTTTGAGGATTGGACATACAAAAATAGGAATAAGCTATAACCATGAGTGTTGTACAGAAACATGAATTCTTGATGTGATAAACAGGAATAAACTGAGTAACTCTAAACTTAGCCATAAACATGAAGTGCTGAAACAGGAGACTAGTGTTATAGCTAACAGTGCATTTTCTTGAAACTAAGCTTACCCCTAGGAACTGAGCAGAATATGTGGGGATCCAGTGACTTACTTTTTTTACTGGCCCATCTAACTCCGTTCTGTCCTCTTTCAGCAATACTTCTCCTATCGGCTTCAGTTACTTGGGTTGTGTCGATGCGTGCTTCTGGTTTGCTGGCATTACCTGCAGATTTGTTATTAATCCATATATATGGAGCATCTTTTATGGGAACCCAGTCATCTTTTTCTGCTATCATCCAAGGGATGCATACATTCTCACAGTGTGGAAGAACGACGGTTTCACGAATAGCAACCTGCATCAGTTGTAAAAAGCACCAACTCAATCTCTAAGAAATTTTCACCAATGTTTTCATAGTATATCCAAGTTTAAGAAGACATATATATATATATATATATATATATATATATATATATATATAGCCGACATGTCCATTGGTATAGAATCTGGGAATTGATTCCTCCATTAAGTTGGTTTTTTATAGTAGTCAGCATGGTGCAAAATATTCCAGTCATTTGAATACATAGGCGCTACAGAAAGGTAGAAGGAAAAAAAAAAAAAGGGCAGCCGGTGCCCTAAGCTCCCGCTATGTGCGGGGTCCAGGGAAGGGCCAGACGACAAGGGTCTATTGTAAGCAGCCTTACAGTACATTTCTGCAAGAGGTTGTTTCCACGGCTCGAACCCATGACCTCCTGGTCACGTAGAAGCAACTTGACCAGTTACGCCAAGGTTTCCAAAGGTAGAAGAAGGAAAAGGAACTAAAAATAGTAGAATGGTTAATCACGCTTGGTTTATCCTACCTGCAGGCTGCACACTCTCTATTGGTGCATATAAAGTGCTATCATCCTCTCTCCTACCTTAAATAAAGTAATTGGATCACTCTCCTATGCTTTCCATAACTCGATGTAACTTCTTTTTCTGTAGTTCTCTGGATAGACACTGTAATTATCTATACAACGACGACAACAACAAACCCAGTGTAATCCCACAAGTAGAGGTATGGGGAGGGTAGTGCATACTCCCATATGAATGAGACCTTTAAAAATAAGCAATGTTATTAGTTAATTGGTACTAGTCCAATCCAAATAGTAGACAATGCACATCATACAAAAATGGTAACAGAATACTCCCTCAAGAACAATCAAATTCAAATGTTATATCCTAACCGTACTAGTCCAATCCAAACAGTAGATATCCTAATCTTTCATATGCACAAACAAATCCATTTTCAAGTGTTATTCCATGAAAAAAATTTCAAATTCATTAACTATTTGAATCTAAAGTTGGCGCCTAAACAAACTATTTGAATTTATACTTAAGGTTTTTCATTTACTACACTGTTTAGCATTGCATATGATTTCAGTATGTTCTCTTCTCAAGAAAAGCTGAAGGTTTTGTTCTTTGTTTCAAATAATGGATAACATTTTCAGGGTTAAACATCCTCACAAATAAGGAAGTTTCTAGCTCATTGTTTCTGAAAACTTTATTCTGCTGCTTTAATTGATGAAAAACCGTGTCAAGCTGTTGAGAGCCAAAGATCTGCATAACACATTGCAAATATGGAGAAAATGTAATCTCATTATATGCACACAATTGATGTCATCAACAAACTTTGTATGGATTTTATAGAGAAAATAAATATAGTGGATGATAGCATTCCTGGCTGCAGTAGGCATCATTTCATGCTCATCTACCAAAATACAGAACTCAACATAATTTTGCGGATGTGAGGATGCTACAGCACAACTAGTTGAGAGTTCAGCAAATTCTTGTATTTGAAGATGCTGATGTAGCAAAATAATAGTAATATGACTCCTTCACCATACTGATTAGTATTTGAAGTACTTCTATTTTAAGTAATAAGCTCACGTAAGGTGGCTATATGAACAGGAAAAAACTCGTGTGGGTGACACCCGGTAACTATTTTCTCAGTGGGGCAATTCGCTAAGGCAGGGGCAGAACTACGTGGTCCGAAGTGAATTCAATTGATATCGTTGAATCATATTCTTAAGTAAAACTATTAATGTACTAGTGAAGTGATTCAAACTATTTTGGGTTGTAGATTCAAAGTTCAGGCATTACATGTTAAATTTTTTGAATTCTATTATTAGAACTTGTAGCTTCATTCTGTATCCGCTTTTAAAAGTTGTGAAATTACTTGATTACAGAATCAGCAAACAAACGTGGTCATTTCTTGTACCGTTTGTATTTTGTGATCACTCCATACTCAACATAAAATCACAAGTTAACTGATCTCGTGGGGTACTGAATCCAAATAAATGGAATTAGGATACAGTGAATAGAATAGGAAATGTGGAATGGTCTTGACTACAAGACCAACCCTTCATTATCGAAGGATCTCTACCATTAACTGCGCTCAACTGTCAGCCTACCTTTGCTTCAATCATAATCCTATACTTAACTATTGCCATGGCTTAGTTAATGTTTCCATACCATACAACAGTGGGGAAATCCGAAATCAACCAGCATATATAGCAGATAATGAGAAGGGAAAAAATAATAACAAGGAATAAATGTAACATACCAGCATTGGTTTTGGAAATAGGAAACCTCTCATATCTTTTTACAGTGCATAAATTTACACAAATGTATCGGTTCTTTTCCACTGAAGTCATAACACAAGATCATTGGCTACTTGCGAAATCCTACATCTCCAGATTATACAGCTTACCCAGATTTTGGAGGCAAAACTAGTCTTAGTTATCTTTTTGCATCAACGGAATTCTACCATCTTAACTGCTAAGGCAACGAGAGTAACATCTTTCGTGCATAATTTATTTAATGAAAACCAAGAATCAAAAACATGTTGAATCTACATTTGGTCTAGAAACCAGTGGCAGCTTCACTGGAGAAGAGAAAGGGATATGGCAGGCAAACCAATAGGCCCAACAGCAGAACTACAACTTCAAGGGCTATGTATTTATTGTCGGGATCAGTGATTTCTACAGCACAACTAGCTGAAAGACGGAAGCATAGTAATAAATAAGTTGCATTCTTATTTAAATTGTTACCACTGCCTATCTAGTCAGATAAAGCAAAAATGTACATTCTGAGGTCACCATGAAAATCTTAACGGAAAATGAATAACCAAAATTAGAATCGACGAGGACTATCAATTTATCAGAATCGAACTAATTTAACAGGGGAAGAACAACCTATTTAAAAATCTACAACCAAACATGAAGTCTTGAAATCAAATTTCCTAAGATGTAAACAATCAATCAACATCAATCCAAAAGTCTTTTTTGTAGTAGTGGGTAGCAACACAGAGCAAATCAACACCTTCAAAGAACAAATTTTCACACTAATAATAGGAGTAGAGTTTGCACAACCAAAATAAGAAACAAAAAACATGAATTCAGGTATCTATTTTCAACACATCTGAAAAAATAGGAGATCAGATACCGAAAGAGTGTAGAAGAAAGACAAGGGTAGAAGAATTGAGAAACTTACCTGGCACTACAGCAGGTTATTGAACAGCGAGTTAGGAACTGATTTACTGTAAATCAATCGACCATCATCAATACAAAATCTACTGTAAATCGATTGGAAGAAGAGAATTTAATCTACTGTAAGTCGATTCTACTGTAAATCGATTGTGAATAAAAGAGAACAGAATTTACCCGGAAAAAAGATGGGTTGTCGTTGACGCATTCGCACTGCCGTTGAGACACTATAAATCGCACTGCCATTGACGCAGCAAAGAGTTAGTTTTTTCCGGTAGCGAAGTCGATTCAAGAGGGAAATCGATTCGATTGTAAATCGAAGAGAAGAGAATTTACCTGGGAAAAAGGTGGGCTGTCGTTGATGCACTCGCGCTGTCATTGACGGACTGTAAATCGCACAGCCATTGATGCAGCAGCCTGTTAGGTTTTCTCAGCAGCGATTTAGAATTGTTTTATTATTTTTCGTTCAACTGGGGTGTGAGGTTTATAGTTCTATTTTTTTCTAATTGGGGAGGGAAACATAAAAGGTATCAAAAAAATTGGAGGGAAAGATTTTTCATTTTTTAGTGAGGATAGTTAAAGTAATAAAAGATTAATTTTAATTGGTAATTTTTAGTGGCTATTATTTTTTATTTTCAGTAAAAGGATATCTTTTACTGGCTAATGGTCATATGCCGCTAATATTTAAGCTTAAAGAATATATTAGCGACCATTACCTTATTGCCGCTAAATAATTTCCGCCAAAGGCCTTTTTTGTAGTAATGCTTCATCATCAAATACTTTCATCACTCGGAGGGCTTTCTTGACACCCTCCAGCAACAACATCGGATCTTCATCAACTATAGAACCATGGAACACTGGAGGACTCAACTTCAAAAATTCATTCACTCTTGAGGACTCAGAATTGTTCTATCTATTTGATTGAGGTGAAATCTCATCTCTTCTCTCGTTTTGATTGGCCATAAAGTCTTTAAAAATCTCCATAGCACTGTTGATAGCATTAAACATCTGACCTACCTCGGGAGATATAGTTGCCTGAGCAGGAGCTGCTGTTGGGGGCGGTACTGGATCTTGAGGTATTGGATCATCATGCTCCACCCCTTCTTCTTGTTCAACCCTGGGTACTTGGACTCCCTTTGTGGATTTTCCCCTCCTTTTATGAGTCGAAGCATTCTTAGTTCTACCTTGAGCCACAATAATAGCGATAGTTTCTTGAGCAGCATCCTGAGTGTCGGTGCCAGAGTTGCGAGTACGAGCCATTTCTGCGAGTTTTGGAGAAACGAATAAATTAGATAATTTCTTAGAGGTAGACTCTACTGCATGATGTAAAGTATGAAAAAAAGAGACTTTTCCTAAATGCTTGTAGCCTCCTGTTTATAAGTATGGCATGCTTCATACCTATAAACAAGACTCTACTAACACGGCTTCATAGACCCCTAGGACTCCATAAACCTGAGGCTCTGATACCAAGTTTGTCACGACCCATTTTCTGAACAAGCCAGTATCGGCACTCGATCACTAAACATGACCGAGCGAACCATCTCTTCTTATCAAATCTATTATAACTACAAACGTTATATGCTACAAGACAATACCCTAACCAAATACTTTTGATTAATTTAAATATTTAAATAATCAACTCGAAAACTTTATTCATAGTAACCAATGAAATACTGCTAAGTTATTATCAAAAACATCTGAATCTTAACCCAACGACTATGTCTATAAAGCCTCTAATGATAAACTGACGCACTGCTTAGGACATGAAAATTTCCTGGCCAGTTCTCTAAGTAAAAAAGAAATAACTAAATAAATATGATTTTAAGGAATACTCCACGAACAAAAGCGGAGCTCACCAATAGCACAGGAATAGAAGGAAGTCCTAACTCGTAGCATGCTCGCCTACAAATCCGGTTCCTACGTTGTGTCGAAAACCAACGTAGGTTCCCAAAAAAAAAACGTCAGTACTATCCATTATACTCAGTGAGTCTCAACAACATGGGGCAAAACTTTAATAACATATACATTACGAGCAAGGGTTCTAAATGCATGTAAAACATAAAGCTTATAAGAATAATTCTAAATAATTGCATAATAGCAATTTATGAATATTCTAAAAGAATTTTTTTTCTCTTTCTTTCTTATAAAAAAAATACTTCACTTTATACTTTGGGAGTTTCAAATATCCTAACTTAATTCTATCTCAGTCACCGTGTGATCGGCACGGGTTCGATCCTAACCTGATCGAATAGGCTCAATCCACGAGGTGTCACTCGCTTCATGGTTCTCAGCGCTCATGTATCATACCTTAGCATGGCTAACTAATTTCTTAGTAACGAGACCCTCGGCTCGTGTGCTCCCTACTTTGGCACAAGTAGTTTCAGGAAGCCAACGCCTTGGTGAGGACCCTCGGCCTGGACGATGACCCCTTCTCAGAATAAAGGATACTCCCAAAAATCTTTTCTTTCTAAAACATCTTTTTGTGACTTTTTTAGTCTAAATCTTTCAAACATACTTATTCTAAAATTCTTGAATGTAAGGTATGACATAAGAATGAAATAAACATTCAAAATTATTTCTAAATATTCTTATTTTTTCATGAATTTTTAACATGAAAATGAAATATAAAAATAACACAAAAATCTAAAAATTTATGCACATATATCAAAATAATTCAGCTACTTTAACAAAACATAATAATTCTAAGCTAATAGGAACTCACTCACTTCAATTAAGTACATATTCACTCTTTTAGCCAATTCATCAAATACCTTTTATGTACACTTTTGTGAGTTAAACCACTTTGGTAAAAGGTTATATCAACTCACCTCAAAACTTCTCGAGCCAATACATAGGCCCCAGTCCAATTGACACCAGACAAACAATCGATTCTACAATAACCAATGCAAATAAATTTTAAAGTTTCATACCTAAACATAAAATTTATTGTTGTTATAGAGGAAGAAGGGAATTAACTATCCGATTCTTACATACTACTACTTTAGGGTAATTGACAATAAAGAATTTTATATACCTGAGTTCATGAATTGGTGGTTTCTAAAGAATCCTAAAATTTTCTTTTCGCTCCTGCTGCTTTGCGCTTGCTGCGTAAACAGAATAGCATTCTGTTTCTTGTATAAGGGCTAAGCAACGTGCTTCTTATTAGTTTGCCCAACCCTTTATGGGCTAAGGCACGTGAGTCTTATTTTTGTTTTGTTTTCCACCTTTTTTTTTTGTTTTGACTTAACTAGTATTAACTTATACATACTTTTAATATTTAATAATATTAAAATTATTAATATTCCCTTATTTGCATATCCAATTATTTATAAATAGAAAATTAACTCAAAAATTAATAACAAGGGTTTAAAGCTATAATAGAAGTATAATTTAAGATTAAAAAAATTTAAATTAAATTCTATATTTAGCGTGTCTTGAAACTTTTATAGATTTGAGGAGTGTTACACAAGTATACGTGATTGTACAAGTAATAAAATGATAACTCGAATGTCGAACCCACAGAGACTTGTATTAACTATCCACTAAATTCACCAAGATTGTTATTCAGTCGAGCCAATCCGAGCTCAAAAGTGTGATTATACTAAACAACAATTATAGCTAAGCAGCAAAATAGCTGCTATGTATTCAGTAGAGACAAATATTCCAAGATTGTGATCGATTCATCAATCCTATTGTGTTCTAGTTAACTCTCCCTTTCATAGAATTCACTCATGGTTGCTAATTAATCGAATAATAACTCTCGTAGCCTTGTCCTAAAGTACTACTCATCTATTCAAAATAGATTAACGCCAATACTCCCATGAAATCAATCCATTAAGAATGCATACGATATTTAATTAAGCACGGTGACTACATTTATTCCTATCATAACCACAAATCCCCCCCCCCCCCCCCCCCCCC
>MU769606.1:204292-265941 GCA_026770625.1 Nicotiana glauca
CCCCCCCCCAGAGTTAAGATCGTGCGCTCTTCAATTCTTCTCTAATCTAAAGCTTTCTCAAGAATAGTATAGATAGTAAATAAAACCTAACAGCTGGCAAGACAATTAAGTAATTAATCACAGAATTGAAGAAACAATCATATATTGGTGAATTATAATCAAGGTTAAGTCAACTTTAAACACCAATATTCATGGCTAAATCACAACCCCAAAACTATGGATTTTAGCCACTCATGTTCGCAGTAACAACTTTCTAAGTAATTTGCATAAACAAATTAAAAAAAAAGATGAAGGAATGAAGAACTCGATGATTTCTCCTCCAAAGTATGTTTCCAACGTCTTCTCCCTTCCAAAATAGTCTCCTTAGGTCTAAGGTGTGTCAAAAGTCCCTCAAAATAATATTTTACATGTATTTATACCAAGTAGGATCAGGTCCAGACGAAAACACTTTTTTCTACGCGAAATAGGATTTGGACTCTGTAAAACTTGTACAGGCGCACCGCATGGGGCGACGCGCCACGCGGGGTGGTAGTGGGGTTTGTCAGAGAGCTTGCAAAATTGAAAACCAGCAGATATTGTACATGCGCGCCTCCCCACGCACCGCACCTGTGTATTTTTCTTAGAGTTCGGCTTTTTCCTTGCTTTTTGATATTCAGATGTGGTTCTCGATCCCCGAACGCGATCACAGCTTAATCCTTTAGGCTTTTACTCAGACTTCAATGCTTCAAATAGCTCGATTTCATTTTGTAACATCTATATAGCTCAAAATCACTTATACAAAGCATAAAATATGTAATTAGTGCAAAATAATAATAATTAAAGTTCAAACTCATTTAAAATATAATAAATAAAAAGTGTAATAAGCGACAAAAATACCTATCATCAGTTTGCAGTTAGTCCAGAACACCTGTTGAAGAAGAAAGACCCAATAGTGGTATGTCCTCGTATTGTTTGGTTTGAGTCGACTTTGGTTTTCAAGAAAATCATACCAATTTTACGTGTCGCTTTGCAGAATCTCTAAGCCAAATAATACCAATAAGTGATAGACTAGAATTGAGATATAAAAACATCTTTACAGTAGCGTCAATAATGAAAACGGAGACATTAAAAAAGTTCGATAAAAAAGAACAAGCTTTCATGTGAGATCTATTAAAGAAAACATAGTTGTGCTGTATTTTTCGCCAGACCCTTGTTGATTAAAGTCCTAACCTTTTAAGTGTTAACTGAAATTGTACGTTGTGAGCACGATTCTTGTGATAACCCAAAAGGTCATCATTTGTTTTTAAAATGAATTCTACGTTTGAGGCCTTAAAACCTCTCTTAACACCACCTCGATTTGTGTGCGCAGTCCGGACGCGTAGCCGGAAAGCCTAAATGTGAAAATCTATGAAAATTGATAAATCTTGACTGTAAAATGAATTAATTCAATTCCGGGCATACGCCCAAGTCTCATATTTTCCTATGCTTTGCGGCAGTTGAAGCTTCACGAGAAGAACTATCCGGTTCATGATTTGGAGTTGGCAGCCATTGTTCATGCATTGAAGATTTGGAGGCATTATTTGTATGGTGTGGCATGTGAGGTGTTCCCGAATCACAACAATCTTCAGTATTTGTTCAAACAAAAGGAGTTAAATTTGAGGCAGAGAAGATGGTTGGAGTTGTTGAAGGACTATGATGTCACCGTTTTATATCATCCGGGAAAGACCAATGTGGTGGCCGATGCTTTGAGTAGGAAGTCAGCCATTATGGGCAGTCTTGCGTATATTCCGGTCGGAGAGAGACCGCTTGCTTTGGATGTTCAGGATTTGGCCAATCAGTTTGTGAGGTTGGATGTTTCTGAGCCCAGTCGTGTGTTTGCTTGCACGGTTGCTCGTTCTTCATTATTGGAGTGTATTCGAGCTCGGCAGTATGATGATCCCCATTTGTGTGTCATTAGAGACACGGTACAACACGGAGGTGCCAAGCAGGTTACCTTAGGTGATAATGGAGTTTTTAGATTGCAGGGTCAAGTTTGTGTGCCTAGTGTAACTGGGCTCCGAGAGTTGATTTTAGAGGAGGCCCATAGCTCCCAGTACTCTATTCATCCGGGCACCGTGAAGATGTATCAAGATTTGCGGTAGCATTATTGGTGGCGGAGAATGAAGAAGGATATCATTGCCTATGTGGCTCGGTATTTGAATTGTTAGCAGGTTAAGTCGGGCATCAGAGGCCCGGTGGTTCATTTCAGAGGATTGAGCTTCCCAAGTGGAAGTGGGAACGGATCACTATAGACTTTGTTACTGGACTTCCACGGACTCAGAAGAAGTTCGATACAGTGTGGGTCATTGTTAACATTTCATTCCTTTGGCAGTTTCCTATTTTCCGAGAGATTAGCTGAGATCTACATCCGGGGGATTGTTCGTCTTCATGGTGTGCCCGTGTCTATCATTTCGGATCGAGGTACGCAGTTTATCTCATATTTCTGGAAAGCAGTTCAGCGAGAGTTGGGCACGCGGGTCGAGTTGAGCATAGCATTTCATCCTCAGACGGGCAGTCCAAGCGGACTATTTATATTTTGGAGGATATGCTCCGAGCTTTTGTCATTGACTTTAGAGGCTCGTGGGATCAGTTTTTTCCTTTAGCAGAGTTTGCCTACAACAACAGCTACCAGTCGAGTATTCAGATGGCTCCTTATGAGGCTTTATATGGTAGACGGTGTCGGTCTCCGGTTGGATGGTTTGAGCCGGAAGAGGCTCGGTTATTGGGTACGGATCTGGTTCAGGAGGCCTTGAACAAGGTCAGAATTATTCAAGATACGCTTTGTACAGCTCAGTACAGGCAAAAGAGTTATGCCGACCGCAAGGTTCGTGATTTGGCATTCATGGTCGGTGAGCGGGTATTGCTTCGAGTGTCGCCTATGAAGGATGTGATGAGATTTGGGAAGAAGGGCAAGCTTAGCCCTAGATTCATTGGCCCATTTGAGATTCTTGATCGAGTGGGAAAGGTGGCTTATAGACTTGCGTTGCCACCGAGCTTATCAGCTGTTTATCCAGTGTTTCATGTGTCCATGCTTCGGAAGTATCACATCAATTCATCCCACATGTTACATTTCAGCACTGTCCAGTTGGACAAGGACTTATCTTATGAGAAGGAGCCGGTAGCTATTCTAGACCTGTAGGTTTGTCAGTTGAGATCAAAGAATTTTTCTTATGTTCGTGTTCAGTGGAGAGGTGAGCCTCCTTGTCACGGCCCAAAACCCACACTAGTCATGATGACGCCTCTCATGAAGACAAGGCCAGCCAACTAACCCAATTCGTCTCTTTAACAGTTATTAAATATAAATGGATAGAAAAATATAACTTAATGGCATTAAAAGCGTTTAATTACAATCCAACAAAACCCGACCGGATTGTCACAAGTCACGAGCATCTAAAGAAACCTGAACACAACTACAGGGCCAATAATAAATATACAAAATAAAATCTGGAGTTCAAACGATGAAGTCCGGTACCGCGAACGCTGGCGGTCACCTTGCTCGCCGACAATAGTAATACCTTCCGTCCGATAATAACCCGCTATCGGGTGAACAATACTTGCAACTGCACGTGAGGTGTAGGGAGTAAAGTGAATACTCTAACTCAATGAGTAATAAGAGTAAATAATAACTGAGGGGCAAAAAATCACGTAAGAGCACTCCATCATGCTATATGGGACAGTACAACCCTTTGAGAAAGACAGTAAAACCGGGAAAATCCTTTAGAAAATATCTGGCTCAGTTAAAAACCTCTTTGAAAATATCCTTTTCCGACAATTAGCAAATGAATGCAAACAGATAGTGCAAGTCAGCACACAAGTCAGCCCTTCGGGCACAGCACTCCACCAACAAATAATACCTGGGTATCTGGTCAACAACGCAAGAAGTAGCATGGATGCCAATGAAATGCGAGTGCTGAATGTCATGACATGTAGTACAAACAGGAACCAATGCATGAATGCAATCCAATGCATATGACCGCTGCAACGCACAGCCCGATCCGTTTGGGTACCCGCGCTCACTGTGGGGGTTCAGACTCCGGAGGGGCTCCTACAGCCCAAGCGCAATATCAATATCACACCGCTGTGGCATGCAGCCCGATCCATCCTTAGTCCAGAATATGTATGTGAGCCACTAGGGCGATGTCAAGTAACAGTTCTCAGCTCCAAACGTTAGAAATGTAGTTTAAGTTTTAAAACCTTAGAAGTATGACTAGACATTTCAAAATAGTGTTTAACTCAGGACTGAAATCACTTAACATGCCAAGTATCATCGAAACAGTTATAATAATCCCTAAAGGATTAAAATAATTGGCACGATACCCAAAACATGGCAATCAGCCCAAATCATGATGATAACAAGTAGTTTCAGTCAAATACGATGTTAAAATCAACAACCGGGATGGACCAAGTCACAATCCCCAACGGTGCTATACCCCACGCTCATATTCGGCGTGCAAGTCACCTCAATACAGCACCATGATGTGTAAATCCGGGGTTTCAAACCCTCAGGATATCATTTACAAGTATTGCTCACCTCGAACCGGTGAAATCTCTAGCTCGCGACGCCTTTTCCCCTCAAATCGTCCTCCACGCGCATCGTATCTAACCAAAATCAGAGTGAATACATCAAAATATGCTAAGGGAACAATATCCAATCGAAAACAATCGAGAAATAGCAAAAATCTCGAAACTAACAAAACCCGAGCCCCGGGCCCACTTCTCGAAAGTCAAAAATTTTTATACAGAATGTTCCTCATCTCGCCACGAGTCTATACATATCAAATTCACAAGAATCGTAGTCCATTTGACCTCTCAAATCCCTAGTTTAACTCTCTTAAGTTTCAAGCCCTAACCTCCATTTTTAACCTTTAATTCCTTGGGTTTTCAGTGTTAATCCATGATTTTACACCATAATAATGTATTCTAAGTCCAAGAATCCATACCTGATGAAAGCCCTTGAAACTCTCTTCAAAATCGCCCAAAACCCTCTTAGTCCGAAGTGGAAATGTTGTGTTCTCTCAAAAATTCGCGAAGAAGATTAATTTCACTTAACTGCCAGGCATTTTCGCTTCTGCGCATAAATCACCACTTCTACGACTTCCGCATATGCGGTCCATGCCCGCTTTGGCGGACTTTTCACTTAAGGCACCTACTGCTTCTGCGGTCCCCGCTTCGCTTCAGTGGGACCGCCTATGCGGTCCATTATTCCGCTTCTGCGGAACCTGACCAGGATTCCTATTTCCGCTTCTGCGAGGCCCAGCTCGCTTCTGCGGGACCACTTATGCGGTACTCTTTCCGCTCCTGCAGAATCTGGCAAGGGCCAAGACTTCCGCTTCTGCTCTCCTCAAACTGCTTCAGCGAATGCGGTCCAATAACTGCAGGTGCGAAACCAATAGATACCAGCAAATTTGAACCTGCTATTAACTCCAAAAACCTTCCGTTTAACCACCCGAATTCACCCCGAGGCCCCCGGAACCTAGACCAAAAGCACCAACGTGCCTTAAAACATTACCCAAACTTGTTCCAATCATCACAACACATCAACCAACACTAAAATCATCAATTCTCATCGGATTCATGCCTAAGTTCTTTAAAAACTTTCGAAACACGCATTCGATCAAAAATCCGACCAAACGATGTCCGAATGACCTGAAAATTCTCACACATATCCAAAATCACCCAACGAAGCTACAACAAATCTCAGAATTCTATTCCGACCCTCGGATCAAAATCTCACCTATCAACCGGATTTTGCCAAAATACTAACTCGCCAATTCAAGCCTAATTCTACACCGGACCTCCAAAATAAATTCTGATCACGCTCCTAAGTCACAAATCATCCCCCGAAGCTAACCGAATCACCGGAAATCACATCTGAGCCCTCTAACTCAACAGTCAACATTCAGTTGACTTTTCCAACTTAAGCTTTCCTTAAAGAGACTAAGTGTCTCATTTCTTATCAAAACCAATCTGAATCAATTCTAACACACCACATGCCGATAACGAAACATGAAGAACATGAAATGGGGGAAACATAGCAGTGACACATGATACGACGGGTCAGGTCGTCACATCCTCCCCAACTTAAACCAAATACTCATCCTTGAGCGTACCCAGAGTTGTACTAGAAGCAACCCAATAGCTGAATGACCTTACCAAGCATAAACCTAGGGTGATCCTTGATCACCCTGCCTCATATAGGTCCGATAACACAATATAGCTGAAATTTCACAGTCCATCTAAACAATAAACCGTAGGACCACATTTCAGTTTCCAAAGTCATACTCAAAATCAGAACCTCACGTCAATATTCAGAATAAACTTGAACCAGCTGTAATAAACCATACATGCAACCTCAGGTGGAACCATATGATATACAACATAATCCAAACACTCGAAACGATAACTTCTATCCACAGTAGCTACCCACAACAACCAAAAATTGATAGAAAACCTCTTACTAGCTAAAGCCTTATTCCAACACTTTCATATACTGCCAACGACAAATGAAACACGCGATAAACCGTAACCATTCCTCAGATTACCCATACATGAAGCCACTTCCTTTTTGACTAATTCCACAACAGATTTCCGGGCCAAACCTCGATATTATCCTTCTAACCAGCTGGAAACAAATATGTTCATATTCATTAATGACTCCAACGATCACCTCGAATCCAACACACCATTCTGGTGATATGACACATCAACACCGGCCTAAGCCACACTTGCATAATACGCGCACCAATAAGAAACGGTTTGAACATACTCGAATCATGACAAATAACTCAAACGAAAGAGCTGTACCTCAAGCTCATCAGTACCATCACAACACCAGGATGAGACCCTGTCTCACATCATAAAACAGAACACATGAATCTACCCCGAAAGGTCAAAACTCCATGTAGCCTTGCTACAATGCGCGATCATATCCAAACACTGTTACACATGAAGCACCTCAAGTCTCTATGATCAAAATTGACAGCCGCGCACATTTGATGTCTGAAACCAAAGCAATTCATTACACTCATGGTGAAACAAATAACATATGTCACACAACCTGATAGGCCATAACCAATGCTCCATTTACCGAGCAACACTCAATTACTCTTCCCGCTCGACTTCCACTATGAATCCCCAATAGAACTGCACCACGTGTGCCCATAACCAACAAATCAACAGCACAGAAAAAGCAACTCATAGGTCTCCCCAAATCACTAACAAGTTCAATAACGATCGAATCAACATGTCCCTCAACAATACAACTCGTGACTAACCAAGCTAGCTCAAGCTAAAAGCGTAGCCACATCGGCCTGCCATCGAACTCAATACCAAAAATCCTGAAACTGTTCCTTCCACTACTATAACTCCTGCCGGAGCCGTACTATACGGTGCCTGGCACCAAATAAATACCGAAATCCACAATCTCACCCGGTGACATACCCGGCCACAAGAACGCATCCGAAAAAGTCCCTCAATACCGGAACTAAGTTAATGATAGGAACCTCCGCACTGACATCCGCCACGAAGGCCCACTTAAGAAAAGCAATCCCTTTTCAGCCGTCCGCTGGTCTTTGGAATACAACCACTTTGCTAGAACATAATCCGATGCACTCCGCCATGCAACCTGTGGCATTTTCCGACATAACCTATAGCACAATAGTCTAGAATTACCCAACACTGAGACAACCAGTTTACGCCCCAATATCATATCCACAATCTAATATACCAAGCAAAGAAAGATCCACTCGGGTCTCCAAATCCCAATAGCCGTTAAACGGTGCCGATACACACGATCCACAACTACTACATAGTCTGTACCTGAGAACTCCCAGTCTCCGACTCCATATAGCACACGAATCACTGTACCTGATCCCAAATCCCGCCGTATGAATACATATCACATCTTGAGTACCCAATCATTCCACGAAAGATATTCTAAAATTCTCCTGTGCCATCAAACACACTCAAATATCAGAAGTCGATCCAACAAGAAAATATCGCAACACTACCGAAGTGCCATCAACTTAATCACATTGCCCTTTTTCTTTAGCATATACCCTCATCAAATCACTATGATTGGCAATACCATTTTCCTTAGTCATATAAGGATCATTCACCCTAATCATCTGAAGATCGATTATTTAATCACTTACAACTGCCCGTGCTGCTTAAGAATTTAATGACTTTCTATTATGAACTGAACCGTAACCTTACACACACACTAATCCCAAGCCTCCACAACATATCGTCTATACCATACCATACTAGTATAACATGAGAACTCCATCTCCCTTCCTAACCACAAACATCTACGTACTTTACTAGTCAAGAACTCTCCATCAATCCCATCCAGAAGAGAAATCATTACTCATTCCATCCCTCGCATGCCCATAGACAGTATATACGTCTCCAAACCACGGAAAAACCCAACAAGAACATCTCTGCCAATTCCATTTGTACAAGCTAAACTATCAGGACTGAATCCTTCTAACTAGGCCAAGCTAAACAAGCTGTCAGAACTCAAGAGCTTTATTGCAAAATACCTGTACGGACTCATTGCCTCGAACACACACAAAAATTAATCATATCTTTACCATTCCGGTTCGGTCTACCATCAAGCTATTCCATCTATCTAATTTCCCTTCTGATTCAACATCAACTTGATATCTCTCCCTCGCTATAGCATCACAATGCCTCAATCCAGGCTCACCATACGAGATTCGAACATAAGACCCCACTGTCTAAGACCCAAAGGCCACTGAATACTCTCTCAACCGATCCAAGAAATACCACATTCCAGAATAGCTTACCCCAAAGAGCTTCCTGCGACTCTAAATTCGTTATCATTACTTTCCAGATACCGATGCATAGGATCCCATAAGCCACATAAAAATACCACGAGTCTTGACTTCCCCAATAAAAACACAATCTCTAACCACATACACAACCTTAAGAAACCTAGTTATCTCATGTAAATCTTGAACACATTAAAACCATTCTCGAGAGTCATTCACTCTTATTCAAACTGCAAATTACCTGACTTAACAAACAGAACTACTCATGCCTCATTAGCACTCTGACATTGCAGGATATGATCTCATTCCAATAAAAACAAACATCTTCCTTCTCTATACACTGAGCATTCTTTATCAACAACAGCTCAAGACACCCTATTATTTCCTCACATCTACGAAGCACCATATAACCTTTATCAAAATTTTTCTTCACTCGTGCCATCCTCGGCTCATTTTCTGCAACCAGGACTGATCCACCAGTATACCTCGAAAGGGAACCAACATAGCACACAACCATACAATCAGCTAATCAACAACAACCTCCCCAACTTGGCTCGAAGCCATCTATCAGGACACGTTCAATAACCCATAATACTTTTACTCAAATGATGCCATAATATTATAGTGAGATTAAACTCAAATCATCTACTAGTTATGAAAACACAGATCATCTGGTACTGAAATCCTCTACAAACCTCGCATTTATCCCCACATCAGCTGAGTCCACTCTCTTAAGCAACCCAAATTTTCAAATTACAACACGTACCTTTCAATTACACATGGGACCTTCTAACGGACACATAAGGATCATACCACTCAAGAACACTCCTCAGGAGATAACCTACCTGATTCGCCTCAATTTAGTATTTCAGCATACCTCCCACTGTCATATACATAATACAGCCAATTTAGTCTTCCTGAGTCTGAACTCATATCGCCACAAGTATTGCACTTTACTTTCCAACTAGGAGATACGAGAATATTCTCCACGCGCCTATAACTCGGGGCTACACAACAAATCACATTAGTAAACGAACACTTAACAGTTCATCTATTATCCAGCAGACTTCTTCGTTACTACCAAGTCATATAAATACAGCTCGCAGCACTAACATACTCATCACATGGATATCCAACCGCCATTCCGGCTAATAAGGACAATACTAAACATATAAGTTAAAAAACTTGCTCACACGATCAGCACCTCAGTGCTCAAGCCATAGGCAAGATCCGGCCTCAAGTCCTCCAAACTGGCCCAACATCAAACTCACAGAGATGACATCTCGCCCCTTGAATGGGGAAACACAAGCCATCAAGGAACATACAATACTGAGCACCCACGTGCACATACAGACGTGTGGAAGGAATTTCAAGAGTTATATCTCAAGCTGAATCAAGTACGCACGATAAGAATTCCAAGAAAGTGAAGTTTTTCCTAAAAGTTCTGCAGCCTCTCGAGGATAAATACAGACGTCTTCGTACCAATCCGTGAGACTCTACTAAACCTGCTCATGACTCGTGAGACCTAGTAACCTAGGCTCTGACACCAACTTGTCACGACCCAAAACCCACACTAGTCGTGATAGCCCCTCTCATGAAGACAAGGCTAGCCAACTAACCCAATTCATCTCTTTAACAATTATTAAACATAAATAGATAGAAAAATACAACTTAATGGCATTAAAAGCCGGTTAATTACAACCCAACACAACCCGACCGGGGTGTCACACGTCACGAGCATCTAAAGAAACCTGAACACAACTATAGGGCCAATAATATATATACAAATAAAATATGGAGTTCAAAAGATGAAGTCTGGTGCCGCGAACACTGGCGGTCACCTTGCTCAGCTACAATAGTAATACCTTCCGTCCACTAATAACCCGCTACCGGGTGAACAATACCTGCAACTGCACGCGAGGTGCAGGGAGTAAAGTGAGTACTCCAACTCAGTGAGTAATAGGATTAAATAATAACTGAAGGGCAAGAAATCACGTAAGAGCACTCCATCATGTTATATGGGACAGTACAACCCTTTGAGAAAGACAGTAAAAACGGGAAAATCCTTTAGAAAATATCTGGCTCAGTTAAAAACCTCTTTGAAAATATCCTTTTCCGACAATTAAGCAAATGANGTGGCACACAGCCCGATCCATTTGTGTACCCGTGCTCACTGTGGGGGTTCAGACTCCATAGGGGCTCCTACAGCCCAAGCGCAATATCAATATCACACTGCTGCGGCGTGCAGCCCGATCCATCCTTAGTCTAGAATATGCATGTGAGCCACTAGGGCGATGTCAAGTAACAGTTCTCAGCTCCAAACGTTAGAAATGTAATTTAAGTTTTAAAACCTTAGAAGTATGACTAGACATTTCAAAACAGTGTTTAACTCAGGACTGAAATTATTTAACATGCCAAGTATCATGGAAAAAGTGATAATAAACCCTAAAGGATTCAAATAATTGGCACGAAGCCCAAAACATGGCAATCAGCCCAAATCATGATGATAACAAGTATTTTCAGTCAAATACGACGTAAAAATCAACAACCGGGACGGACCAAGTCACAATCTCCAACGGTGCTCTACCCCATGCTCATATTCGGCGTGCAAGTCACCTCAATACAGCACTATGATGTGCAAATCCGGGGTTTCAAACCCTCGGGATATCTTTTACAAGTATTACTCACCGCGAACCGATGAAATCTCTAGCTCGCGATGCCTTTGCCCCTCAAATCGGCCTCCACGCGCGTCGTATCTAACCAAAATCAGAGCGAATACATCACAATATGCTAAGGGAATAATACCCAATCGAAAACAATCGAGAAATAGCAAAAATCTTGAAACTAGCAAAACCCGAGCCCCGGACCCACTTCTCGAAAGTCAGAAATTTTTATACAAAATGTTCCTCATATCGCCACGAGTCTATACATATCAAATTCACAAGAATCGGATTCCATTTGACCTCTCAAATCCCTAGTTTAACTCTCTTAAGTTTCAAGCCCTAACCTCTATTTTTAACCTTTAATTCCTTGGGTTTTCAGTGTCAATCCATGATGTTACACCATAATAACGTATTCTAAGTCCAAGAATCCATACCTGATGAAAGACCTCGAAACTCTCTTCAAAATCGCCCAAAACCCTCGTAGTCCGAAGTGGAAATGTTGTGTTCTCTCAAAAATTCGCGAAGAAGATTAATTTCACTTAACTGCATGGCATTTTCGCTTATGCGCATAAATCACCGCTTCTCCAACTTCTGCATATGCGATCCATGCCCACTTTTGCGGACTTTTCACTTAAGTCACCTACCACTTCTACGGTCCCCGCTTCGCTTCAGCGGGACCGCCTATGCGGTCCATTATTCCGCTTCTGCGGAACCTGACCAGGATTCCTATTTTCGCTTCTGCGAGGCCCAGCTCGCTTCTGCGGGACTGCTTATGCGGTACTCTTTCTGCTCCTGCAGAATCTGAAAAGGGCCAAGACTTCCGCTTCTGCGATCCTCAAACTGCTTCAGCGAATGCGGTCCACTAACTGGCGGTGCGAAACCAATAGATACTAGCAAATTTAAACCTGCAATTAACTCCAAAAACCTTCCGTTTAACCATCCGAATTTACCCCGAGGCCCCCGGAACCTCAACCAAAAGCACCAACGTGCCTTAAAACATTACCCAAACCTATTCCAATCATCGAAACACATCAACCAACACTAAAATCATCAATTCTCATTGGATTCATTCTTAAGTTCTTTAAAAACTTCCGAAACACGCATTCAATCAAAAACCCGACCAAACGATGTCCGAATGACCTGAAAATTTGCACACATATCCAAAATCACCCAACGAAGCTACAGCAACTCTCGGAATCCCATTCTGACCCTCGGATCAAAATCTCACCTATCAACCGGATTTCGCCAAAATACTAACTCGCCAATTCGAGCCTAATTTTACACCAGAGCTCCAAAATAAATTCTGATCATGCTCCTAAGTCACAAATCATCCCCCGAAGCTAACCGAGTCACCGAAAATCACATCCGAGCCCTCTAACTCAACATTCAATATTCGGTTGACTTTTCCAACTTAAGCTTTCCTTAAAGAGACTAAGTGTCTCATTTCTTATCAAAACCAATCGGAATCAACTCTAATACACCACATGCCGATAACGAAACATGAAGAAGCATGAAATGGGGGAAACGAAGCAGTGACACATGAGACGACGGGTCGGGTCGTCACACTCCTAAGGCATCGACCTGGGAGTCCGAGTTCGATATGCGGAGCCGTTATCCCCCTCTTTTCCCCGACTCAAGTACTTCCTTGTTCTGTCCGTTCGAGGACGAACGATTATTTTAGAGGTGGAGAATGTGATGACCTAAAAGGTCATCACTGGTTTTTAAAATGAATTCTATATTTGAGGCCTTAAAAACCTCTCTTAGCATCACCTCGACTTGCGTGCACAGTACAGGCGCGTAGCCGGAAAGCCTTAATGTAAAAATCTATGAAAAATGATAAATTTTGATTATAAATAAATTAATTTGACTTCGGTCAACTTTTTGGATAAACGGATCCGGACCCGTGATTTAACGGACGTGGAGGGTTCGTAGGAAAATATGGGACTTGGGCGTATGCCCGGAACCGAATTCCGAGGCCCCAAGCCCAAGAAATAAATTTTTGAAGAAAATTATTTTCTGAAATTGTTTATAAGATTTGGAAATAAATTTTGATTAGAACATGTTGGTATCGGGCCCGTATTTTTATTTCGGTGCCCGGTACAGGTCTTATATATGATTTAAGATAATTCTGTGAAGTTTGGTAAGAAACGGAATCCGTTTGACGTGATTCAGACCTTAAATGCAAAATTTGATGTTTAAAGAAGTTTTGAGAAATTTCATTGATCTTGAGGTTTAATTCGATGTTGATGATGTTATTTTGGTGATTTTATTACACGAATAAGTTCGTAGGATATTTTTGAGGTTGTGTGTATATTTCGTTTGGATCCCCGAGGGCTCGGGTGAGTTTTGGATAGGCCACGGGGTGCATTTTGAACTTAGAAAATTGCAGGTTTCTCAGCTGTACATAGCGGACCTGCAGGATTCGCATTGGCTCGTAAATGCGATATCGCAAATGCGAGCGGCTTGTCACAATTGTGAAAGAAGCCCAGGCCAGCTCCCTCTCGCAAATGCGAGATTATCTTTGCAAAAGCAAAGTTTCCCATTTGGCCAGTGATCGCAAATGCGACCTATGTGTCGCAAATGCGACATTGTGTTCGCAAATGCGGAAGTCCAGCATTTCTGAAGGGTTCGCAAATGCGAGACCAATTTTGCATTTTCCAACATAGCCGAGGTCGGGGTTCGCAATTGCGAACCTCTGTTTGCAATTCCCATTCCTGAGACCTGTAACTTTTATACTTAGACGATTTAAAACCCATTTTTCACATTTTCAAAACACAAACTCCTTATGGCGATTTTCCAAGGTCTCTTCTCCTCCAAATTAATTGTAAGTCATTTTTAACTAATTTTTTTCAATTCTTAACATTCTTTAATATGATTTCAACTTCAAATCAATGGTTTTTGTGGGGGAAATTGGGTGTTTTAGGTAGAACCTAGGTTTTTTAAAAATTGGGGATTTGGACCTCGATTTGAGGTCCGATTTCAAAACAAATTATATATTTGAGTTCGTGAGGGAATGGGTAATCGGGTTTTCTTTCGAACCTCGGGTTTTGACCATGTGGGCTCGGGGGAAATTTTTTACTTTTTGGGGAAATTCATTTTCATGCATTCAAATTGATTCATTTAGCGTTTATTGATGTAATTAAGTAACTTGTGACTAGATACGAGTGAATTGGCGGTGGAATCAAGGGGTAAAGCTATAATTGAAACTTGAGTTGTGTTTGTGGCATCGAGGTAAGTGTTTGGTCTAACCGTAGCTCGAGGGATTAGGAGTTGAGTCATATTTGCTATGTGTTAATCGTTGAGTACGACATATAGGCATGGTAACGAGTATCTATACGCTGATGTCTAGCATGCCCGTGAGTCTTGTGTTATAATTTTTTCTGACTCCGTTGTGGTTTATTATACCTCACATGTTATTATCATCATTGTTCCCTTGCCGGGATGGTTGATTGATATTATTGTTTCCTTGTCGGTATATTGTTGAGATATCATTGTTCCCTTGCCGGGATGTTGTTGAAACATTAATGTTCCCTTGCCGGAAAGTTATTATGTTGCTCTTGTTCCCTTGTCGGGATTCTTTGTGATTGTTGTTGATGATGAAATGGGAGCGGATGGCACGCCTACCACAAGATATAATAAAATGGGAGCGGGTGGTACGCCTAACATAAGATATAATAAAATGGGAGCGGGTGGTATGCCTACCACAAGATATAATAAAATGGGAGCGGGTAGTAAGCCTGCCACAAGATATAATGAAATGGGAGCGGGTGATACGCCTACCACGAGATATATGAAATGGGAGCGGGTGGCACGCCTACCGCGAGATAAATGAAATGGGAGTGGGTGGCTCGCCTGCCATAGATATGAGAAATGAAATCGGGTTCCACGCCTGCAACGAGATGTGGAATGAAAGTGAAATCTGCTTTTGTTTTCCCTTATTTTTGTTAGTGGTTGGATTTGATTCCTTTGAAACTCTCTAGATATTCTGTCTTACCTGTTATCCCCGAAGCATGTTTCTCCCTCCCATCTTTACTTGTTTATTCATGTATTTCTTTTCCGTTGTATATATTTGAATTGCACAGGTTTATATGGTAGTCTAGTCCTAGCCTTGTCACTACTTCGGTGAGGTTAGGCTAGACACTTACCAGCACATGGGGTCGGCTGTGTTGATACTACACTCTGCACTATATGCGAATCTCGGAGTAGCTCTTGGACAGTAGTCGGAGGCTACCTTCAGTCTACGCAGAGATTCAAGGTAGACCTGCAGGCCCTAACATCTCCCTCTATCCCTATTTCCTGTTTCATTTCCCTTTGTTGAGAAACAGTGTATTGTTATTTCTTCAGACTTTGTATGTAGTACATCTTAGATCGTCTGTGATACTGCGACACCAGATTTTGGGTGGTTAAGGCTTAAGTATTTGTGATAGATTCAAATTTCATATATGTTATTGTTGTCTTCCGCTTAATTTTGGATTTTTCCGCTGTTATCATGTTATCACCTTACATTTGTTAAAAAGAAATAATGGGACAATGAAGCAAGTAGTTAACGGATTGGCTTGCCTTGCTCCCATTAGTAGGCGGCGCCACCACGATTTCCGAGGATGGGAAATTCGGGTCGTGAGAATTCTTTAACATTTTTACATTTTAAACAAAAAATTGAATATAAAGAGAATCCAACATTTGCTATGACTGCTTGTGCTTTAGATATGTCAACAACATTACGTACTACATCCAACATAGTAGTAGTACTAGATTTGCGTAAAAGAACTGCTCACTCCAACTAGCTAAATCTCACTAGAACCAGATAAGAAGTAAAGATAAAACATCAATTTGCAATTTCAAAAGTAACCGTGAATCAGCACCATTTCCAAGTTACTAGCATAGTTAATAGAAAACAGTTTAAAAAAATAAGCAGATAACACAAATACACAGTAAAAAAAAATACAAATACATATATTGTTGGAATTAAAGTGCAGATTGGGGTTGGACCCACCGAGTAAGACTTGAAAGGCCGATAATAAGATGGATAATGAAATACTCTAGTAGGAAATACGGCAAGGAAGGCAAAATGAAACACACTTTGCAAATGTCACCCAGAAAAAGTCGCATTTGACAAATGAGATTTATAAATCGAATTTGGCAAATGTCATTTATAAGACGCATTGGAAGAATTTATAAGTCGGATTTGACAAATGCAATTCGCATTGACGAATACGATTTATATATGTTGAATGTGATTTATAAGCGAAAAAGTCGAATGGTTAAGATTGTGATTTATAAGTCCATGTGAAAAATGCAGTTTCTATGTCGCATTAATTAATTCCTGTTCCAGAAAACCTAATATATAGTTGCTTTTGTCATATGCCATATGTAAGTCACTGATTCACACACCTCAACTCTTTTTCAATTTCCGTTTTAGACTTCTTTATTAATTACTACATACATATAAATTTCTTCATTTGTAATTCTCCAAGAGAGATGGATTTATAAAAAATAAGGTTTCCCCCTTTATATAATCAATTATTGCAAGTCTTTTCGATAAACTAATCCTAAGATACGCGCGTTGTGCGTGTCCCTCGTCTTAAAAAGTACAATTCTTTTTTAAAATTACATAAATATTAATTTAAAATTAATCCTCATCTCAAGTTCATATATATATCATCTATTTACTACCGTAACTACTTTTAGATGATTATATCAAGTCGGGGCTACCGACTTTATATAGATGGTCCAAACCAAATGTCACGACCCGGATTTCCCACCAGCGGGAGTCGTGATAGTGCCTACTTCGGAGCTAGGCAAGCCAAACATTTAAATATTTCCTGATAACAACCCAATAATAATAATAATAATGAGTTATTTAAATAAAAGCGGAAGTCTTTTAAACATAGATAACTGAAAACCCAAAATGCGGAAGTTTAATATTTCTCTACCCAAGACTGGTGTCGCTAACTCACGAACTACTAAAGAGTGCTACAAACAAATCTGAATAGAAAATATATAAATGTTTGTCTCTGTACAATGAAAACAAACGGAAAAACATGGAAAGGGACTTCGGCCTGCGAACGCCAGCTAGGCTACCCCGTAAGTCCCTAGACTGAAATCAGCTCCCGATCAATATCCTACTGTTGTGGTCCAAAAACAGCTCTGGTACCGTGATCTGTGCAAACGAGCACAGAAGTATAGCATCAGCACAACCAACCCCATGTGCTGGTAAGTGCTTGGCCTAACCCCGACGAAGTTGTGACGAGGCTAGACAGGACTACCAATCAACCTGTACAGTTCAGTTAAGAGGGAAGAATACATAAATTAAACAGTTAAGAGGGAGGGAAGCATATTATGGGGGAGTACAGTCCGGATATAAAGTCAACAATTTAAGTAAGAAATAGGGCAATAACAATAATTAATGATAGCAGAAAAATCAATAGTTGCACGGCATCAACCTTCGTGCTTTTACTCTAATTCTCACCAAAAGCAATCAAATAAAGTGCACGGCATCACCCTTCGTGCTTTACCTCACATAACTCTCATATCATGGCACAGAATGATCTTTCGTGCAATTATAATCAAATTAGAGCACAGAATATCCCTTCGTGCATAATTAATCAAAACATGGCACGGAATGACCCTTCGTGCAAATATAATCAAAACATGGCGCGGAATGACCCTTTGTGCAAATATAATCAAAACATGGCACTGAATGACCCTTCGTGAAAATATAATCAAAACATGGCACGGAATGATCCTTCATGCATTATACTCTTCCTCACCCAAACAGCAATCACAACCAAACGGGGCGAGGGGATAAACAAATAATAAAAAATATCCTGGCAAGGGAAAAACACAAGTAAACAGCTAAATCCCGGCAAGGGAGCAACAACAATAACCTTCACGTCCCGGCAAGGGATTAATCATATCTCTTTCTATTTCTTTTATTTCTTACTTATTAGTCTTTTTATCGTTCGAGCCCACGCTCTAAAGAATTAACAACTCACAATCAATCCTCATACTCTTCACATCACATAGGATTCATCAATTAACATGGAAGAGTCATAGCAATACCAGAATAAGTACAAACAAGGACCCACGGTCATGCTAGACACCGGTGTATAGATACTCATCACCATTCCTATACACCATAGTCAACATTTAGCAATTAGAAAACAACGCCCTAATCCTATTCCCTCAAGCCAAAGTTAGATCAAACACTTACCTCGAATGCTCCGAACTCAACTCGATCCTCTATAGCTTTACCCCTCGAATTCACCATAAAACCGCTCGAATCTAGTCACAAAATACTTGAATGTATCAACAAATGCTAATTGTATCAATTTGAATGCATGAAAATGAATTTTCCAAAGTTTTACTCAAAAATTCCCAAAATGCCCCAGGGCCCACGTGGTCAAAACCTGAGGTTCGAACCAAAACCCGGTTACCCATTCCCCCATGAGTTCATATCTATGATTTGTTTTGAAATCGAAACTCAAATTGAAGTCCAAATCTCCAATTTTAAGAAAATCTAGGTTTTACCCAAAATCCCTATTAACACCCATGAAAAACCTTGATTTTAAGATGAAAATATGATAAATGATGTTAAAGATTGAAGAAAGTAAGTGAAAATCAACTTACAATTGAATTGTAGAAGGAAGAGTTCTTGAAGAATTGCCAATGTGTGCTTGGGTTTGAGAAATATGAAAAGTGAGGTCTAAAATCTTCTAAGTATGAAAGATGCAGGTTGCAAATATAGGAAATGCGAACTGGGGTTCGCAATTGCGAACATCGACCAAATATGGAAATTGCAAACACAGCTTCGCATTTGCGAAGCTAGGCCAACACTGGGACTTTCGCATTTGTGAAAGGGGCCTCGCAATTGCGATCCATGGCCCTTCGCATTTGCGATGATCTCATTCGCTTTTGCGAAAGCTTTCAGGCCTCCATTTTCTCGCATTTGCGATATGGTAGTCGCATTTGCGAACTCGCATTTGCAAGTACTTCTTCGCAAATGCGAAGACACCAGAACTGAGAAATACCAGATTTTCAAAAATGAGAAATGTAATCTGATGCCTATCCAAAAATCACCCGAGCCCTCGGGGCTCCAAACCAAATATGCACACAACCTCAAAAACATCCTACGGAATTACTCGTGCGATCAAATCGCCAAAATAATGTCATATACGTGGAATCAAGCCTCAAAACACATGATTTTCCTTCAAGCTTCACAAACTTTCAAATTTGGAACTTATAGTCCGAAACACGTCAAACGACGTCCGTTTTAAACCAAACTTTATAGATAGCGCTTAAACCATATATAAGATTTGTACCGGGTGTCGGAACTAAAATATGAGCACGATACCATAGTCTTTTAATCAATTTTCATTTCCAATTTCCTTAACAATTTCAGAAAAATAATTTCACAGAAAAATTCTTTTCTCGGGCTCTAAACCTCGAAATTTGACTCCGGGCACATGCCCGAGTACCATATTTTTCTACGGACCCTCCGGGACCATCAAATCACGGGTCCCAATCTGTTTACCAGAAATGTTGACCGAAGTCACCTTTAATCATTTTAAAGCCTCACTTTAAATTTTTTTCACAAAATTTAATATATAATCTTTCCGGCTGCACGCCCGGACTGCGCACGCAAATTGAGGTAAGTAAAAATGAGGTTTTCAAGGCCTCGGATGCACGGAAAAGAGAAAAAACAAGTGATGACCCTTTGGGTCGTCACATTCTCCACCTCTAAAACAACCGTTCATCCACGAACGGACAAAAGAAATAAGTACCTGAGTCGGGAAATAGATGAGGATAGCGGCTCCGCATATCAGACTCGGACTCCCAAGTCGATGCCTCAGGAGGCTGACCTCTCCACTGAACACGCACTGAAGGAAAACTCTTCGACCTCAACTGTCGAACCTGCTGGTCTAGAATAGCCACCGACTCCTCCTCATAAGACAGATCCTTGTCCAACTGGACAATGCTGAAATCTAACACGTGGGCTGGATTGCTGTGATACCTCCGAAGCATGGACACATGAAACATTGGATGCACGACTGATAAGCTGGGCGGCAAGGCAAGTCTGTAAGCCACCTCTCCCACACGATCGATGATCTCAAATGGGTCAATTAATCTAGGGCTAAGCTTGCCCTTCTTCCCAAATCTCATCACGCCCTTCATAGGCGACACTCGGAGCAAGACCGCTCACCAACCATGAAAGCTACATCTCGAACCTTACGATCTGCATAACTCTTTTGCTGCGACTGAGCCAAACAAAGCCTGTCCTGGATGATCTTGACCTTATCCAAGGCCTCCTAAACTAAATATGTGCCCAATAACCGAGCCTCTCCCGGCTCAAACCATCCGACTAGAGACCTACATTGCCTACCATACAACGCCTCATATGGAGCCATCTGAATGCTGGACTGGTAGTTGTTGTTGTAGGCGAACTCTACTAAAGGCAAAAACTGGTCCCACGAGCCTCTAAAATCAATGACATAGGCTCGGAGCATATCCTCTAATATCTGAATAGTCCTCTCAGACTGGCCATCCGTCTGAGGATGGAACGTTGTGCTCAACTGAACCTGGGTGCCTAACTCTTGCTGAACTGCTCTCCAGATGCGCGAGGTAAACTGCATACCCCATTCCGAAATGATAGATGTCGGCACCCCATGAAGGCGAACAATCTTTTGGATGTAGATCTCGGCTAACCTCACCGATGAATAAGTGGCTGCAACAGGAATAAAATGCGCTGACTTGGTCAGCCTATCAACAATGACCCAAATGGCATCAAACTTCTTCCGAGTCATCGGAAGTCCAGTCGAAATCCATGATAATCCTCTCCCACTTCCACTCGGGAAGCTCAATCCTCTGAAACAAACCACCAGGCCTCTGATGTTCATACTTGACCTGCTGACTGTAAGCACGTGATTTTTGTCCTATACAAGATACTCCTACAAATTTCAAGAAAATAGATTTTTTTTTCTAATTATTTATCATTTTATAGGATTTTGTAGGCTAGCTTCTTTATTGTTTCAACACGGTGTAATAAAGAGGTCAGCGAGCAGTAGCAGCAGCAACATCAGTGAAATCACAGCTCCTGTTAGTCCCAGCTACCAAACCTTTCTGAACTATACCTGACCTGATTCCTTTATAGTCAAGGATATGTAGGCAACCTCTGAAGCAAGGTTCGGTCAGACTCTTTCAAAAATTCTTCTCATGGAGTTTCAAATGGGAAAAAATTCCTCATATTAATCACTTTATCTTTGCCCGAAACTTTTCATGTTTCTGAGTAAAGAGGGGCAGCTGTAAGCAAGTGATTTTTGCCCTATACGAGATACTCCTACAAATTTCAAGAAAATAATTTTTTTTTCTAATTATTTATCATTTTATAGGATTTTGTAGAATTTTTATCTTGTGCACGTTTAAGTCATAAAAAATACCAAAAATATCACGCATGACATTTAGGCCTTACTTTTACATTTTAGGATTAGTCGATAGTTACTTGTTTTATAAAAATTAAAAATCACAAAAAAATGCTTCATTTTTACACCTTTCCTTATATTGATTTTTCTCTTTAATTTTAGGATTAAGTAACTTTTATAATTTTTATAGTTAAGATAATTTTATTCATTTTTTTAGGATTTTTAATTCTAGGATTTTTAATAAAAAAATAATAAAAAGAAAATTGGAAATAAAAAAGAAGAATTAGAAGAACCTTCCCTGACATGAGACCTTCCCCCAAAAATATTTCCCTCCAAAAGACTTTTCCCCATATGAGACCTTCCCCCAAAAATATTTTTCCCCAAAAAAACCTTCCCCCAAAAATATTTTTCCCCCAAAAGACCTTCCCCCACACAAGACCCCCCTCCACATTAAAAACACCTACACACCCAAAAATATAGTGGAGCCGCAAAAATATAGAAAAGGAGACTCCCCCTCCCATCGATTCCTTTCCTCCTACACAGACCCAATTCGCCGCCCTTCCCCTCAACTAGTAGCCGTCGATCCCATTTTTAGCCTGGAGAAGTAGCAGCTAACATCAACGTTGCACTAAATTATGTGTCTATTACCAGTCTAACTTTTGGAAAAGAATTTACTCCATTATTCATGAGACTTTGAAAGTTGTGGTAACGCAGGCCACCTCCCTGATTCCAAACAACCAGCAGCGACCACCGGCTACTAGTTTCAGTCCAAAACTACAGCAGCAACAGTCGATAGCTTCGAGTTGGGTCGTTTCAATTCCGTTTGAGATTCCGACGAGCTTACGGCGCTGTTGCGCTTCCTGCTCAGGTCCAAATGAGCTTATGCGGAGGTTGTGTATTAACTCAATATTCAGAAAGGAATTTTTTGCTACTTGAAGGTTCACTCCTCTTTCACCCCTGTATTACTATTTAATGTTCCATTATTTGTTTTGATAGGAGCACTATTACCGTGATTTGTTTTGCTTTTGTCTCTAACAAGCATATGGTTTCAATTGGTATTATTGCATTAGTTTTATGAAAGTGGCGACAGAACTTTTATAGGTAAAAATTGAGTTTAGTTTAAATGTGAAGTAAGTTGGCATTTTGGTAGTAATGGCTAGGGTGGAGGATGACCATTGTAATTGTTTCTCCAGCGAAAGAAGCAAAAGGGTTTGTTTTACCGTCAGTTAGTATGGGAATTGTAAAATTAGTATCATTGTGGTGAACTTCTTAATGCCTAGTTCTAGTAATACTGCTACTTTTCTTCTTTCCTTTTTATGTTTGCTCATCGTTTGTGAACTGCCTGATGTCTTGGTTGCTATCTTTTCCCTTTACATAAATACTTCAAAGTGTGGAAATAATGTGGTTGCATGCAATAGCAAAATTTAAATGAATTAACTTTGTGTCGCTTGTATTACTGCTTATATGAAATTTAGGCACACATCCTTATGAATAATAGTAGAAAAGCCTTTAGGCGCACGTTGAAAATACGATTGTGGTTGCGTACACGTCCGCGTAACATGACCATGATCCTAAATTAATTTGGAATATTGTTCGCGCAACTTCGATCATTCTTTTCTTAACAATAATACGGGTTTTGGGCCTTCCAAGCTAGGTAGCATATTTGAGTTAGGAGGTTTTCCTCTTGTTCAAGTGTGTACTTGAATTTGAAGCTCGAATTTCACGAAAGGTTTTCTAATAATAGTAATTAATGATGCTAATCAATTAGGGCCCTTCTAGAGACAACCTTTAATAGAAAATCGTAGTTGTTTTAGGTTGGCCTTTAAGACAAATTGAGGTGCGTCGCGCCAAATAAAATCACAAACTGTGTGGCCCTCTTTAATTACTTTATTAAAATATTTAGAATTTAGGACGTGCCATTTAGCGAATTTTCATGACCTCCCGCAAAGTTAATAATGCGTTAGTCACTTTAGGTGCATTTTTTAATAATTCTACCATCCTAAATTCGGGTGTGCATTTCATGCGACCCAAATCCAAATCCCAAAACGTTGAATAAAATGTGTCGAGGATCTGGGTGCATTTCATGTGACGTGATCCAAAACACGTACTTAAACGACGTTCAATTTCTTAATAATTGACTAAAAGCGGTAAATAATTCTAAAATTGCATTATAGGTTTAAAATGTATTAAAATCAGATTCTAGCCAAATATAGCAGTTGAGCGACCGTGCTAGAACCACTGAACTCGGGAGTGCCTAACCCCTTCTCCCGGGTTAACAGAATTTCTTACCCGAATTTCTGGTTCGCGACTGTAATAAAGAGTCAAACACTCCTCAATTCGCGATTCAAACCTGTGACTTGGGACACCATAAATCTCCCAAGTGGCGACTCTAAATATCTTAATAAATGAATCCCGTTTCGATTGTCCTTTAATGGAAAAACTCCTTTTATTATACCCCTCACGGAGTGTAGTAGCGAAAAAAGGAGGAATGATAGCTCTGGCGACTCCGCTGGGGATAAGAACCCAGAACTTTTAGTTCAGGGTTCAGAATTCGAGCTCAGTTAAATTGTTGTATTTTTCTTTATCCGCTTTTGCTACATGTTCATGCCTTATGTGCTAAATGTTTTACCGCTTTTATATTTGTTGAATTGTATATAAACTGTCGTGAATCCCTTTCTCTTTCTGAGTCTTCTACATCATGGAGAAGGGTGCACTTCGTGTAGCTTCTCTTCTGTAAAGAGTCTTTCCCAATTTAGAATGAGATTTGGATAAGTTGCAAAGCCGGCGGAGCTTCTGTATCCCCGGTACGCTACCTCCCTCTCGACCCGAGTTGTCCGATATTACCCCTCAAAGGCTGCCCACAAGGTCTCTGATTCCTACATGAAAAGCTACCAGGATGAGCTTCATGCTAAAAATGAAAAGGTTACAGGAAGAGAAAGGAGTGATGGGGTACCCAGGAAGTTGAAAAGCGTAGAACAGTCATTACGGGACAAGAGAAGAATGGGAGGCCAGGGTAGCGTGACTTGTAAAGAACTGATTGTGTCCCGTGACATCCACTCGGGTAAGCCATGTCTAGATCAATAAACCTAGGGTTCAAAACCTAGAAGAACAATAAACTTATGCCGGATCCCTAGTAGGACGCTTGTTTGCATCATGTGCATTTGACTTAGGGGACTCAACACATGGATTGGGTCCGTCTAGGACAGGTGACCTGAATTGAAATGACCATCCTGATGCATCTTACGTGCTACTTGGGCATCTATTTGCTCGGCTTTGCATGTTGACTGGCTTGTATACAATGAGTAAAAATTGTGAAAAATAGCAGTGTTAGGACTAAGTGAGGGTAATCATTTGTTTGAAAAACCAATGCTCAAATAGTACCGAAATGCTGCCGAATTTTGAAAAATGAAAATAAAATGAAAAAAGAAAATATTTGGAAAGGAAATGGTTGTTCAAAATAGCTTTGATTTTGGCAAATCTACCCGAACTACACTGGTTTGATTCTCACCGGATATGATATACGTAGGCAACCCTCATCGGGTCCAACCACCTCTTTTGCAAAAATAGCCAAAATCCCAAAATTTTATTTTTATCCAATAAGTCGGGTGACGCCATTCTTGTTGAAAATAAGCTGAATGTCCCCAAAAGGGCGCCGGAAGGCTGTTTTACAAGAATAGCCACCCTGAGTCATTTTAAAACGGTTTGCGGGCACAGCCTTAAAATCTCCCTTTCGGAAGTGCTGAAAGGCCATATTTGCAAAACTGAGTCTTTGTTCTCTTATGATAAATATTTTTGAAGGATAGTCACTTGTAATTTTTTTTAAGTCAAAATAAGCCATTACATGGCCAGTTTTCTCTAAATAGTCACAGTTGACATGGAAACTTTCTCAGTTTTGCGCAGGCCTGCGGCGATGCCGAGTGATGCCCCGCGGGCCCCATGATGTGAAGCTTTGATGCACTCTTGATCTATTTTTTAATCATCAAGTCTTTATTTTGTTGTTTTGAGTCTGCTTTTGTAGTTTCCCTTCAAGAAAACCAAATAGTCTAGTATCTCTTGTACTCGGCGTTTACTAATGAAATTTAAAAATCCCAAAAATTATCCCTTTATTTTTTCATTCAATTTGCAAGAACTACGCTTGATCTAATTTATGTGGGATCATGATATGTAGGAAATCTACATAGGATTCGACCATAACCAAAGAAAAAAAAGAGAAAAATAAAGAATGAGAGAAAAAACCACAAAAAGGCAAAAAGAAAAGAAAATAGCGGAAAAACAAGAAAGAAAAGAAAATCAAGAAAGGAAGAAAATAGGAGCAAGAGAAGACAAAGGCAAGAGTGAAAATATGAAAAAACGAAAAGAAGGAAAAAGAATAAAAACAGAGGAAGGGAAAGTTTGCAATTGGAAATAAGGAAAAGGCCGAGATGATGCATGCAACCGATCAAAAGCTGTTACCAATATGTTAAATGTCTTAACGCTAACGTGATGGTTTCATTTTGTCATGCCATTCCAGAAAGGTGGTTGGTTTGTGGCTTTAAAGTGGTAAACCTTCTTTACAACACAAGGCAATAGCAAACAACAATAGAACTGAGTTGGTTGATACCGGTGCTCGACGTCAGTTAGTTGAACGGGATAATGGGTTGGGTGAAGAGGTGCGAATGTTAAGACAACACTAGGCAGACATGTATCAAGCCTGGATAACTCGGAAGGCACCACCCCTGCCACCACCAATTTTTCCAGATGCTGCCCTTACTCAAGCTCCAAACACAACGCCAAATGATCCTCTATATTCTCCAGATACACCCGCTTATCACAATTTTCCCAACTACCCGAGTAGCTCCATCACTTATCTTTCAGTCATCTCTCCCCAACATGGCCCTCCTATTATATCCAATGCTCCCAACAATGCATACCCACTTAAAGCTCGTAATGCCCAATATTACCCCTCAAAGGCTGCCCACAAAGTCTCTGATTCCTACATGAAAAGCTACCAGGATGAGCTTCATGCTAAAAATGAAAAGGTTACAAGAAGAGAAAGGAGTGATGGGGTACCCAGGAAGTTGAAAAGCGCAGAACAGTCATTACGGGACAAGAGAAGAATGGGAGGCCAGGGTAGCGTGACTTGTAAAGAACTGATTGTGTCCCGTGACATCCGCCTGCCCGCAGGACTCAAAGTACCAAAATTTAACTTGTATGATGGGCGTGGAGATTTGATAGCCCACCTGAAGGTCTATTGCAACGAGATGAGGATTGTTGGAGAGAAAGATGACGTGATGATGGCATATTTCAGTGAAAGCCTAACTGGGGCAGCTTTGGACTGGCATAGTCTTCAAAATGTTGATGAGTGACTTACATTGGGTGACATGGCTCAAGAATTTGTCCAATACTTTCAATGCAAATCAATTGTTACCCCAGACCGCACCTTGCTATCAAAGATGGAAAAGAGGCCGGGGGAAAGCTTTAATGAGTTTGGGCTCAGATGGAGGAAGCAAGCTGCTCGAGCCAGTCCCCTGATTAGCGAAGAAGAAATGGTTAAGCTTTTTCTACAGGCCCAAGGACCCACTTACTACAGTCATTTGATCCCAGCCTTGGGAAAACCTTTCAATGATGTGTTAAAAATGGGGGGACTAGAAGAAGAAGGGGTCAAGTCAGGCAAAATCGTGAGTTGTTCAGAAGCTATTCAGAACATCCCAGTAAGTTTGGTGGGAAGAAAAAGGAACAGAAAAGACGATCCGATAGGTTTTACCGATCGACACTTCCAGCCTCAACATTGCCCTCATGCACTAGAGGACCCACCCCGATGCTACTTCTCTCACAGAAATCCCGAAGTCGCACATCACATTCTCGGTACCCAGCTCAAAATAATGCCCATCTACCCCCGTGAACTTACCAAAAACACCCCGGATCAGGTTTTCGGCCCGATCCAGCATTTAATAATGAGAGGTTACGAAAGAAGAAAGCCCTCACTCCGTTGGGAGAATCATATGCCAGTCTATTCCGGAGGTTAAGAACATTGGACATGTTGAAGCTGATTCAGATAAAAATGCCTAACCCTCTTCCAAAGAAGTTTGATGCTTCTCAAGGTGCACATATTGCTCAGGTGCCCTGGGGCACGACATAGAGAATTGTTAGAATCTGAAGAATGCGATTCAGAAGCTTATTGATGCAGGCGACATTGTTGTGCAAAGTCCAGATGCAGCAAGCACTAGCCGAAATCCATCTCCTGTGCATAATAAGACTCATATAATGGATATGATTTATTTTGAAAAGGAACATGAGAACTCTTCTGAGATACTTGGAGGTCCGCATGCTACTAAGGTTTCAGTAGTTGATCGTGAGAATGGGCAGGCAAAAGGAACCCAAAAGCAGTTTACTAAGAACAACGTGATATGGACTCACAAAAATTCCAACAATCTTGGTGTGAAACCAAGTGGCTAGGATGTCGTGCTTGGTAATTGGGAAGACACTCCACCTCTCGGAGTTTTGGTGGTTTATTTTATTGTCATTTCTGTTGTCCGGATTATTACAGGGTTGTAATCCGGATATTGTCTTGTGAAACAAACCCTTCTATCCTTTCACTTTTTCTTGTCTGTCTAGTCGTAATAGTTTGTTTAGTGCTATATAGGTTAGTTCAAGGGTTGCAACCCTAGTCTAGTATGCTTGTTTTGTCTAAACCCTTTCACCGTCAGTCTAATGTGATTCTCTGTTTCCTGCCATTTCTAGTCATTTTATTTAATTCCCTTCTCCTTTTATAATTCTTTTCATGCTGGCTCTAGTGACATGACATACACGCATAATTCTCAACCTGATTTTTAAAAGTCAGTTTAGTAATGAAACAATGAAACAATGAAACAATGTAGAATATGATAAGGATATTTGAGGGAAATAAGTAAAAGCATCTTGAGATCACTTCAAGCCCAAATTGTGTGAAACTGGGACAGATGGAACATAAAGAAATACTGTCGAAATGCATCACGCCGCATCGGTATGAAGCCAAAGGCAAGTTTGTACCAAGTTTACAGAGGCTGTTCGTGGTACAGTGGTTGTTGTCCAATGGCGCTGGGTAATTGACAAATGTGGAAGGAAAATGTATAGAAATGGCTATCAACTATGATGCAGTCAAGCGATACTATGTATGATTTCTTTGTCTAATTGTACTTAATTGTATTTGGCATATTTTGGGATTGAAATGATGAAGGCACTTTATTCTGCTATCCAAACATTTTATCCTTTGTTACCCCTTTTTGAGCCTTATTTATTTTCTTTCGTACCCCTCTTTCGGAATCAATAACAAAACTCGGAAGCACGAGCAGGGAAGATCGGGGGAGAAACAAGAAGAACAGTCCAAAATTTTAAAAAAAAAGAGAGAGAAAAGATAAAAGAAAAGAAAGACAAAGAGAAAAAGAAAAAAGAAAAGAAAAAATAAGAGAAAGGAAAAGTGAAGAAAAGAAAAGAAAAGAAAAGAAAGAAAAGAAAAGTGGAGGAAAGGAAAGATCGCAACAGCAAAGTAATTTCTATGACCTGAACTACGTTCGACGTGATCCCGAAAGGGTACGTAGGCAGCCTCTCTCAGAGGTTCAGTCACACCAAAACAAAAATCCCAAAATTTACCCAAGAAAGAAACGGGGGCAGAAGTTATGGTTGTTGTGGGAAATCTGATTCCGAAAGTTATAATTTTAAACCCATGTTGAATTGTTTCGAGCCTTTTATACCCTTCTTTCTAACCCCATCCAAAAGCAAGCATTACGGTCCAAAGAAAGACCTTCTGATCAATCTTCAGGAAGTGCCAATACGAGCAAGTAAAAGTGAATCATGTCAGGGGCCATACTCCGATACAAGAAGAAAAATGATGAAAATGAGAGAGTCTTGTTGATGAAATCCTTCACGGATACCCCAAGGAAATGAAAGATGAGAGAAATCAAAATGAATCTTATTGGTGAAGACCTTCACGGGCACCATAAGGCGACGGTGAGACGAGAGAAAACCAAAATGAGAGAGGCTTGATGGTGAAAGCCCTTCGGGCACTACAAGTCGATTAAGGATTGTGAATCAGATCGGATAAGCGGAGCATTGAAGCCCAGTTTCACGGCGAAAAGGTACAACAAAACCGAACATCAGATTTCTAAAATAGAGTAGGTTGCAGGTGCATGTCAAGGTCGTTAGAATCGGTATCCACATCTGATGGGTTGCTACTCTATAGGTTTCTTGTTAAGAATTGTCTCTGTGATCACGTGATTTTTGCCCTGTATATGAATTATTCCCAAAAAATTCAAACAAAATGATTTTTCTTTATTTTTACAATTTTTGAGAATTTTGTGTCATTTTTTGGTAATTGTTGCATTTTATCTGTGCATCTTAATTCGTAAGAAAAATACAAAAAAAAAATAGCATTTGCATTTAGGATCAAATTTCATATTTTAGGATTAATTAAGGGTTAATTTATTTTAGAACAAAATAGGAAGAAAATAATAAAAATGGTACTTTGTGCATTTTTAGTTTAAATTAGTATTAGTTTGCATTTTTAGGAAATTTGATTTGTAGCGTTAATTTGGCTTTGAGTTTTTAATTTAGCATTTAACAAAATCAGAAAAAAAAAATACAAAATAAGTAAATAAAATACAAAGGAAGATAAAAAGAAATTGGGAATAAAAAAAAATGGGAAGAACCTTCCCCAAAATATTTTTCCCCAAATCATTTCTCCCCACCTAAGACCTTCCCCCCAAAATATTTTCCCACCTAAAACCTTTCCCCCAAAATATTACCTCACATAACACCTTCTCCCCAAATAAAACTCCCCCACATAACACCACATTCCACACACTCTATAAAACCATTCTCTACCCAATGAAAAGGAGGACACAAAAAATACACGAAGGAAAAAACTAAAAAAAAAATCGGACCCCACAAATCGGACCCCCCCCTATTGATTTCACGTTATTTTTCAGAGAAGAAGAGCCAATTTCCATGGCTTCTTCTTAATAAAAAAAAACAACACCCCACAACCAACTTTTCTCTTCTTCTTAATGACAACAAAAAGAGCCTAAGAGATTGAGAGGAGCGTCGTCTTCACCAAACGCTGAACCCTGTAACCAGCGGCAGCAGTTTTCACAAACGACCCCAACCCGTCGACCAACCCCTGCTCCTCACCGCTGCCTTCAGCCAAATAACCACCCAGCTCTACCTCCGTTCCGACCACTCACACACATAAAGTCGAAAAACAGAGCAGGAGCTCCAAACGGATTTGGAAACAGAGCTCGAAACAGATAAACAGAGAACGGGAATGAACTTCCTATTTTGATTCTCGATTCAGAATGTTTTGGTTTTCATTTCAAATTTTTGCTTCTTTTCCTGATTTCTGATTCAAAACGAATCATAGAATTCGATCGGATTTGAGGTCGGAGTTCGTTTCAGTTGGTTGGTCGTTGTTTGAGATTTCGATCCGAGTTCGTCGAGGATCTATGGCGAGGCTACTTTAGGCTGTGCCGCCGTTACAATTCCCGTCCGGTCAGTTGGTTCCAGCTTCGTTGTTCTGTCCGTGTTTCAATTTGTTCAACTTGTTTCAACGGTCAGTTTGCTCAACGAAAAATTAAATAAGTGCATATGTTCGATTTGTTTACTTGATTTTCTCCTATTTTACTGTTGTTTATGAAATTATGGGACTCGCTAGCTGTCAATCATTTTTCCATTCATTGAGCACCTTATTGCTATTATTTATTATAGTATGTCCGCATATGTGAATGATAATCTGGTTAGTTTGTTTTTCCTTTTATGATAAGCGAACAATTGTTTGAGCCTATATAAGGACATTTATGCAGCTTTGCGCAAAAGTTAACTCCAAAATCTATTACAAATTCAGATGACTAAGTTGTTACATGAAAATACAATGATACTATATAATTAACGAAAAAGGTCTAAAAATGCCACTCAACTTTCAGAAATGGTCTATCCATGTCATCCGTTAAAAAATGCTCATTTCATGCCATTGTCGTTAAAGAAATGGCCCATTCATGCCATTATTGACTAACGGCAGTGGCATGGATGGGCCAAATAAAAATTGAATCGTTAGTCAATAATGGCATGGATGGACCATTTCTTTAACGGCAGTGACATGAAAATAATAATTTTTTAACGGATGGCATGGATAAACTATTTCTGAAAATTGAGTGGCATTTTTAGGCCTTTTCCGTATAATTAATGCAGTGATGATGACGCATAGACTAAAAGTAGCGTAGAGTAGCTATTCGTGGGGTTCTATTTTTGTGATTTCCTTTGCACACTTCAAACAAATAGAATATGGTTACACTTAGTTTGGTTCGGGGGTGCATTTCATGTAACCCGATTATAACAATAAAACCCTTTGGAATAATTTGAGGCATGCCGTGCCAAATAAAATCCCTAAAGAATTATATTAGGAATATGGGAATTAATTGGCAATATGAATTTAGGTATTCGAATTAGGTAGCGGGTTCAAGCTAAAAGGATATTCCCTTTTGTTTAAATGCGGACTTGAATTCGAGGCCCGGATTTATAAATGTAAATTAATTGGCCTTTTAGAGACAAATAATAAATAAAAAAAAAATTATAGCTTGCTTTAGGTTGACCTTTAAAAAAAATTGAGATGAGCCTCGCCAAACAAAAATGCATAAATCGCGGGGCCCTCGATAAATGCTATAAAAAATATTTAGAATTCGGTTGAACCGTTTAGCGAATTTCACGGTCTTTCCCCAAAAATTATAAACGCGTAGTTGCTTTAGGCGCGTATTTTAATAATATTACCTTCTTAAATACGGATGCACATTTATGTGACCCAAATCCAAATCTCAACGAAGTCGAAATGTGCCAAAAGCCACGGGTGCACTAGTGCGACGTGGTTCGAGATTACATTTCCACGACGTTGCAATTCTTCTTAAAAAATAAAATATACAATAAAAGCAGATTATTAATAAAAGTCACATAGGCTAGAACATGTTTTGAAATCAGATAAAATCAAATACAACAGTTGAGCGACCGTGCTAGAACCACGTAATCCGGGAATGCCTAACACTTTCTCCCGGGTTAACAGAATTCCTTACTCGGATTTCTGGTTCGGGACTGTTAACAGAGTCATAATTTCCTCGGTTCGGGATTCAAGCGGTGACTTGGGACACCATTAATCTCCCAAGTGGCGACTCTGAATTATAATAATAAATCCCGTTCTGATTGGCCTTTAATTGGAAAAACTCCTTTATTACGCCCTCCACGGGGTGTAGTAGTGAAAAAGGAGGTGTGACAGCTCTAGCGACTCTGCTGGGGAAAAGAACCCATAACATTTTGTTCAGGGTTCAGAATTTGAGCTTAGATAAATTGTTGTATTTGGTTATATCTGATTTTCCTACATGTTTCCTGCTTAATGTGCTAAATGTCTACCGCTTTGATATTATCTGAACTATATATAAACTGTGCCGAAACCCTTCTCTTCTCACCTCCGGGGATATGCTTACTGGTTGAGACTCCCTATTATGTTAGTGCCAATACCCTGAAATAAGAAAGAGGCCGGACAAGTTACTAAGTCGGACGATCCCGCGGGTCCCCGGCACGTAGCCCCCTCCTCGACTCGAGTTGTCCGCTCGGGTACACAGTCTAGAACACATACCCAGGTTTTAAACTTAGAATAACTTGACTTCATACCGGATCTCTAGTAGGATAGCTTATTTGCATCATGTGCATATGACTTAGGGGACTCAACACAGGGGTTGGGTCCGTCTAGGATAGGTAATCAGAAATGAAAAGACCACCATGATACATTTTACGTGTTGCGTTTATTTGTCTCGGGCCCGCATGCTGACCGGCTTTTGAACATCGAAATTTTTTGTGAAATTGAGAAAAAGAGAAAAGAGAGAAATAGCAGTGTAAAGAATTAATTGTTTAGTTTTAGAAAAAATCAATGCCCAAATGATGTCGAAACTCTGCCGAAATTTCAAAAAAATGAAAATATTTTGTTTTTTATAGTTTGTTTTACTAAAACCAAAGGAAAAATATAAAAAAAAAGAGTCTTTATTTTAGTTTGGGAAAAATAGGTTGTTTGTTGAAAATGAAAAAGGAAAAAAGAGTTGTTATTTTGTCGTGTTTTCAAAAAAAAAAATAGAAAAGGAAAATAGTTTGTCTTGCCATGAAAAATGAAAATAAAAAAGAGTATTGCTTTTGAAAGAAGTTTTGTTATTTGCTTTTGAAATGCCAAAAAAAAGAGTCTTGTTTTAAAATAGTTCGTTAATTTGCCCGAACTACGCTGGTTTGATTCTCACTGGATGTGAGATATGTAGGCAACCCTCATCGGGTCCAACCACCCTTTTTGCAAAAATAGCCAAAAATACCAAAATTTTAATCTTTATCCAATAATTCGGGTGACTCCATTCTTGTTGAAAAATAAGCCGAATGTCCCCAAAAGGGCGCCGGAAGGCTGTTTTTACAAGAACAACCACCTTGAGTCATTTTAAAACGATTTGCGAGCACAACCTTAAAATTTCCCTTTTGAAACTGCTGAAAGGCCGTATTTGCAAAACCGAGTCTTAAATAAAAATTTCAAAAATAGCCACTTGGCTTTTAAAGTCAAAAGAAGTCATTACATGGCAAGTTTTCTTTAAATAATCACAGTTGATATTGAAGCCTTCTCAGTCTTGCGCAGGCATGCGACAATGCCGAGTGATGCCCTGTGGATCCCAAGATTTGAAGCTTTGATGTACTCCTAGATTAGTCGAGTCTGTATTTTGTTTTTAGGATGTTTTGTACTTTCCTTTTTGAAAAAAAAAACAAATAGTCTAGTAGTTTTTGTAATCGCAGTTGTTAATTTGAAAATTCCCAAAAATTATTTCTTTATTTCTTGTATTTAATTTTGCACTTATTTGCAAGAACTACGCTCGGTCTGATTCATGCGGGGTCATGATACGTAGGCAATCCACGTAGGATTCGACCATAACCAAAAGAAAAAGAAAAAAAAAAGGGAAAAGAGGAAAAACCACAAAAAGGCAAAAAGAAAAGAAAATAGCGGAAAAACAAGAAAGAAAGGAAAGAAAAATCAACATGCTAAATGCCCTAACGCTAACATGGTGGCTTCATTTTGTCATTCCAGAAAGGTGGTTGGTTTGTGATTTTAAAGCGGTAATTCATCGTTACAACACAAGGACAAAAGGCAATGGTGAATGACAATAGAACTGAGTTGATTGATACCGGCGCTCGACATCAGTTGGTTGAACGGGATAATGGGTTGAGTGAAGAGGTGCGGATGTTAAGACGACATGTGGCAGACATGTACCAAGCTTGGATGACTGGGAAGGCACCACCCCTGCCACCGCCAATTTTTCCTGTCATATCCACTACACCAAATAATGAATACCTACTCAAAGCTTGTGATGCCCAATATTACCCCTCAAAAATCGCCCACAACGGTCTTGATTCATACAGGAAGAGCCCTCGGGATGAACTCCATGCTGGAAGTGAAGGGGTTACAGGAAAGGTAGGGCGAGATGAAATACCCATGAAGCTGAAAGGCGTAGAACAATCCTTAAAGAACATATAAGGAATGAGAGACCATGGTAACATGTCTTATAAAGAATCGTCTGTGTCCCCCGACGTTTGCCTGCCTACTGGGTTCAAAGTGCCAAAATTAAACCTGTATGATGGGAGTGGAGATCCGGTAGTCCACCTGAAGGTCTATTGCAATGAAATGGGAAGTGTTGGGGAGAAAGATGGCTTGTTAATGGCATACTTCAGTAAGAGCTTAACTGGGGCACCTTTAGAATGGCATAGTCGTCATGATGTCGGTAAGTGGCCTACATTGGGTGACATGGCTCAAGATTTTGTGCAACATTTTCAGTACAATAAAGACATTGTCTCAAACTGCTCCTCCCTATCTCAAACGGAAAAGAAACCCAAGGAGATTTTTAAGGATTTTTGGCTCAAATGGAACGAACAGGTTGCTCGGAATAGTCCTCCAACTAATAGAAAAGAAGTTACTGAGCTCCACCAATAACAGGATCCAGTGGGTACTCCTGTTAATCATTTTAGCCTCAATATCAACCCCGTGGATATCCGTATCCTCCTCATCACACCTACCTCTCTCTACAGAACCCCAAAATCGCACATCACCTTCCCGGTACCCCAACCGCAATGCACCACCATATGCTCCACATCCACAAATGTCTTACCCACCCTTATAAGCCTACCGAAACCCTCCTGGTTCAGGTTTCCAGCCTAATCAAGCATTTAAGAATGAGAGGTTTCAGAGAAAGAAAACATTCACTCCATTGGGAGAATCATACGCCAGTTTGTTCCAGAGGCTAAGAAAATTGGACATGTTGAAGCCAATTAAGATAAAAACGCCGAACCCTCTTCCAAAGAAGTTTGATCTTTCTCAAAGGTGCGCATACTGCTCAGGTGCCCCGGGGCATGACATAGAGAAATGTTGGAATTTGAAGAACGCAATTCAGAAGCTTATTGACACAGGCGACATTGTCATGCCCAATCCAGATGCAACAAACACTGGCCAAAGTCCATCTCCAGTGCATATTGAGATGCATATGGTGGAAATGATTGATTGTAAGAATGAGCCGGCAGAGGAAACCCAGAAGCAGTTTGCTCAGAATAACGTGATGATGACAATTCCAGCAATCTTGGTGTGAAATTCAGCGGCTAAGACGCCTTGCTTGTTAAATTGGGAAGACGCTCCATATCTTGGAGTTTTGGTGGTTTATTTTGTTGTCATTTCTGTAATCCGGAATTGTCTTGTGACTCAAACCCTTCTATCTTTTCACTTTGTTTTGTTTAATCATAATAGCTTGTTTAGTGCCGTCTAGGTTTGTAATTCTAGTCTAGTTTGCTTGTTTTGTTGTTTAAACCCTTTCACCGTCAGTATAATGCAATTCTCTGTTTCCTACCATTTCTGGTCATTTTTAGCTCCTTTCATGCTGGTTCTAGTGACATGACATGCACACATAATTCTCGGCCTGGTTTTTAAATGTCACTTTAGCAATGAAGCAATGTTGAAGATGTAAGGGCACTCGAAGGAAATACGAACATATTCAAACACTTTGAAGCTCGAATCAAGTGAAACTGGGAGCAAATAGAACATAAAGAAATACTGATTAAATGCATCATGCCGCATCGGTTTGAAATCAAAAGCAAGTTTGCCCTTAAGTCTACAAGGGTCGTTTGTGGTACCGAGGTTGTTGTCCAATGATGTTGGGTAGTTGACAAATGTAGAAGGCAAATATGTGGATAGGGTTACTAATTCTGGTGCAATCAAAAGATGTTGTGTGTTTTCCTCAGCTTGTTTAACTGCGCAGTTTGTACTTGGTATGTTTTGAAGATTGGAATGACAAAGGCACTTTTATTCTGCTATCCAAACACTTTATCCTTTGTTATCCCTTTGAGCCTCGATTATTTTCTTGCATACCACTCTTTCGGAATCATTAATAAGACTCGCAAGTTCGAATGGGGAAGTAAGTGGAGAAACAAGAGCAAAATAGTGAAAGAAAATAAGAGAGAAGAAAAAGAAAGAAAAGAAAAGAAGAGAAAAGAAAAGAAAAAGCAAAAAGAGAAAAGGAAAAGAAAGAAAAGAAAAGAAGAGAAAAGAAAAGAAAAGAGAAGGAAAAGAAAAGAATGAAAAGAAAGGAAAAGAAAAGTGGAAGAAAGATCGCAACAACAAAAGTAGTCGCCTGAACTACGTTTGACTTGATCCCCAAAGGGTACGTAGGCAACCTCTCTCTAAGGTTCAGTCACACAAAAATAAAATCTAAAAAATCCCCAAGAAAGAAACGGGGCAGAAGTTGTGGTTGTCGTGGGAAATCTAATTCCGAAAGTTGTAATGTTGAACCCATGTTGAATTGTTTTGAGCCTTTGATACCCTTGTTTATATCCCCATCCAAAAGCCTACATTATGGTCCAAAGAAAAACCTTCCGATCAGTCTTCAAGAAATGTCGAGTCAAGCGAGCAGAGGTGAATCATATCAGGGGCAACACTCCGGTCCAAACGAAGGAAAGGAAGAATGAGAAAGTCTTGTTGATGAGAACCCCCACGGGTACCCCCAAGGCGATGAAAGCTGAGAGAAATCAAAATGAGAGTGTCTTATTGGTGAAAACCTTCACGGGCACCATAAGGCGACGGTGAGTTGAGAGAAAAATCAAAATGAGAGAGGCTTGATGGTGAAAACCCTTCGGGCACTACAAGTCGAATAAGGATTGTGAATCAGATCGGGCAAGCGGAGCATTGAAGCCCAGTTTCATGGCACAAGGTACAACAAGAGCTGAACATCAGGTTTGCTAAATAGAATAGGTTGCAGGTGCATGTTAAGGTCACTAGAGTCGGTATCCACATCGGATGGGTCACTCCTCCCTAGGTTTCTTGTTAGGAATCGTCTCTTTCCATTATCCTTTACTCTATTCCTCCCACCTTGTTTTACTCCCACTGCCTGGGTCTATTGTTCAAAACAAGTGAGAAATGACCTCAAAATCTGCCACCAAGCTTTCTAATTAAACAAAACAGGATCTGGTGAACACATCAAAGTGTCAAGTCAGGAAAAAACAGCAAACACAATAAGTTGGCCACGATCAACATACTTTGGGACTCGTATGAAATACAAGGGTTTGAACGTATCAATTCAGAGGTATTCTTCGTGTCAAGGATAGCGAAGAAAGTGGTTAGTCCAGAAACAAGAAAGGTCTTCAAGTGGGAATTAGTTATCGTGACAAGTGAAGGAGCAATAGTCCTCAGGGCCGAGGCCAGTGGTTAAGTCAAGAAAGAACAGCATGCGTAATGAGGGGGCAACAAGTGTCCTGCTTTGGGATTCGTATAAGACATAAAGGTTGGGGGATGCCAGTTCATGCAATGCAACACATTGAGGGTATCGGGCCTGAACGGAGAAAAGGTTTTGCGGCGAGAATGACAAAAAGAGGGGTTGGTCCATAAACAAGAAAGGTCTTCGAGGGGAAATCAGTCATCTTGGCAAATGCAGAAGCCGCCGCCTTCGAAGTTCAAGGCCATAAACCAACCACCACATTTTAAACTCACAAGTTTCCTTTGTTTGAAACAGGAACAAAGCAGTGCAAGAAAGTTGGTTCAACAGTAAAGGAACAAGAAAGGAAAGAAAAAAAAATGGAACAAGAGGAGAACCGAAAAAGGGAAGTTTTTCAAATCATTGACCTTTGCCATTAATTTTAACAATGTTTCCTCCTAGGATAAAAGGCCTAGTCTGATGGATTTTTCTAGAGTCAAAATCTTAGTCTGATGAATCTTTCTCCTAAGATTACAAGAGACCTAGTCTGATGAATCTTCTCCTAGAGTCAAAATCTTAGTCTGATGAACCTTTCTCCTGAGATAACAAAAGACCTAGTCTGATGAATCTTCTCCTAGAGTCTAAATCATAGTCTAATGAATCTTTCTCCTAAGACAACAAAATAGACCTAGTCTGATGAACCTTCTCCTAGAGTCAAAATCTTAGTCTGATGAATCTTTCTCCTAAGATAACAAAAGACCTAGTCTGAGGAACCTTCTCCTAGAGTCAACATCTTAGTCTGATGAATCTTTTTCCAAGATAGCAAAATACCTTAGTCTGAGGAGTCGCCTCCTAGGATCAACATCTTAGTCTGATGAATCTTTCTCCTAAGATAGCAGAACACCCTAGTCTGAAGAACTTTCTCCTAGGGTCAAAATCTTAGTCTGATGAAGCTCTCTCCTAAGATAACCAAAAATGGACCTAGTCTGATGAACCTTCTCCTAGGATCAACATCTTAGTCTAATGAATCTTTCTACTAAGATAACAAAAGACCTAGTCTGATGAATCTTCTCCTAGAGTCAAAATCTTAGTCTGATGAATCTTTCTCCTAAGATAACAGAAAACCTAGTCTGATGAATTTTCTCCTAGGATAAAAATCTTAGTCAAATAGTTTTACTGACAGGGGACGTACATGCCAATCAAGTCTTTAGTTTTGCTCTAACCATCGTATCAATAGCTTAGGTAACAACTCACAAGTCTGCCCAGCCGCCAAACTGGGGCAGAAAATGTTCTTTGTTTGTTTATTTTGTTGCAATCAGGAGCCCATCTGGAGAACAAGGGAATACTTTTCAAGTTCAGCAATCAGGAACCCACCTGGAGAACAAGGGAATACATTTCAAGTTTCAACAGTCAGGCGCCCACCTGGAGAACAAGGGAAGTACCTCAAATTTTTAGCTTTCAATTTGATAACATGTTGTACCCAGCTACCAAACTGTGGCAGAAAATTTTCTTTGTTTTTGTTGCAATCAGGAGCCCATCTGGAGAACAAGGGAATACTTTTCAAGATCAGTAATCAGGATCCTACCTGGAGAATAAGGGAATACATTTCAAGATCAGCAATCAGGAGCCCACCTGGAGAACAAGGGAATACTTTTCAAGTTCAGTAGTCAGGCGCCCACCTGGAGAACAGGTGAAGTACAATTCAAATTTTTAGCTTTCAATTTGATAACATGTTGTACCCAGCTACCAAACTGGGGCAGAAAATTTTCTTTGTTTTTGTTGAAATCAGGAGCCCGCTTGGAGAACAAGGGAATACTTTTCAAGATCAGCAATCAGGAGCCCACCTGGAGAATAAGGGAATACTTTTCAAGATCAGCAATCAGGAGCCCACCTGAAGAACAAGGGAATACTTTTCAAGTTCAGTAATCAGGCACCCACCTAGAGAACAAGGGAAGTACAATGGAAATTTTAGCTTTCAATTTTTAATATTTGATAACATGATGTGCCCGACCACCAAACTGGGCAGAAAATTTTCTTTGTTTGTCTATTTTGTTGTAGTCAAGAGCCCACCTGGAGAACAAGGGAATATTTTTCAAGTGTCAGCAATCAGGAGCCCGCCTGGAGAACAGAGGCATATGTTTCAATTCTTAGCAGTCAAGCATCACTCGGAGACACGGTAAAACATCTCAGATCACAATTCAAGTCATCAACAAAGGAGGCTTGCGGAAATAATGCGAGTCAAAAGTCCGAGACGACCAGCAGAATTTAGTCACAATCCAAAATAATAAAAGAAGAGGAGAAACAAAAAGAAGGAAAAAGGAATCCAAATGCAGAAGTAGAGAAAGATGTGAATTGCTTAAGACATGATTGGAGTCACAATCGTGGGGTGATGTCCGGGTTTGGTCCGAAAAGCTGAGGAAGAACGAGCTAGCACCTGCAACTAGCAAGTGTCAAGGTTCAAATCCAAAGTCTTCATGAAGAACCATTCAAGACTCAAGATCAAGCTTCAGAAGACTTATAGATAGGAATCTTGTAACTCGTAGTTGATAGGTTTAACTAGTCTTTTTCATGTTTTGACTTTTGATGTAACATCAGGCCCACGGACCGGAACCTCGGCCGAACGGCACCTCGACTGGCTCTCAACTTCGGTACTCAATCACTTCATTCGCTTCTGAACTACATTGACCTGATTCCTTTATAGCCAAGGATATGTAGGCAACCTCTGAAGCAAGGTTCGGTCAAATCTTTCAAAAAATGCTTCCCATGGAGTATTCAAACGGGCAAAAATCGCTCGTATCCGCTCACTTTATTTTTGCACGAAAATTCTTCATGTTTCCGGGCAAAGAGGGGCAGCTGTGAGCACGTGATTTTTGCCCTGTATATGAATAATTTCCAAAATTCAAACAAAATAATTTTTCTTTATTTTTACAATTTTTGAGAATTTTGTGTCATTTATTGGTAATTGTTGCATTTTATCTGTGCATCTTAATTCGTATGAAAAATACAAAAAAAATATGCATTTGCATTTAGGATCAAATTTTATATTTTAGGATTAATTAAGAGTTAATTTGTTTTAGAACAAAATAGGAAGAAAATAATAAAAATGTTACTTTTTGCATTTTTAGTTTAAATTGGTATTAGTTTGCATTTTTAGGAAATTTGATTTGTAGTGTTAATTTGGCTTTGAGTTTTTAATTTAGCATTTAACAAAATCAGAAAAAAAAATACAAAATAAGTAAATAAAATGCAAAGGAAGATAAAAAGAAATTGGGAATAAAAAAAATGGGAAGAACCTTCCCCAAAATATTTTCTCCCAAATCATTTCTCCCCACCTAAGACCTTCCCCCCAAAATATTTCCCTACATAAAACCTTCCCCCCAAAATATTACCTCACATAATACCTTCTCCCCAAATAAAACTCCCCCACATAACACCCCATTCCACACTCTATAAAACAATTCTCTACCCAATGAAAAGGACGACACAAAAAATACACGAAGGAAAAAACTAAAAAAAAATCGGACCCCACAAATCGGACCCCCCCATTGATTTCATGTTATTCTTCAGAGAATAAGAGCCGATTTCCATGGCTTCTTCTTAATAAAAAAAAAACAACACCCCACAACCAACTTTTCTCTTCTTCTTATTGACAACAAAAAGAGCCTACGAGATTGAGAGGAGTGTCGTCTTTACCAAACGCTGACCCCTGTAACCAGCGGCAGCAGCTTTCACAAACGACCCCAACCCATCAACCAACCCCTGCTCCTTTCCACTGCCTTGAGCCAAATAACCACCCAGCTCCACCTCCATTCCGACCACTCACACACATAAAGCCAAAAAACAGAGCAGGAGCTTCAAACGGATCTGGAAACAGAGCTCGAAACAAATAAACGGAGAACGGGAATGAACTTCCTATTTTGATTCTCGATTCAGAACGTTTTGGTTTTTGTTTCAAATTTTTGCTTCTTCTACTGATTTCTGATTCAAAACGAATCATAGAATTCGATCGGATTTGAGGTCGGAGTTCATTTCAGTTGGTTGGTCGTTGTTCGAGATTCCGATCCGACTTCGTCGAGGATCTACGGCGAGGCTACTTTGGGCTGTGTCGCCATTACAATTCCCGTCCAGTCAGTTGGTTCCAGCTTCGTTGTTCTGTCCGTGTTTCGATTTGTTCAACGTGTTTCAACGGTCAATTTGCTCAACGAAAAATTAAATAAGTGCATATGTTCGATTTGTTTACTTGATTTTCTCCTATTTTACTATTGTTTATGAAATTATGGGACTCGCTAGCTGTCAATCATTTTTCCATTCATTGAGCATCTTATTGCTATTGTTTATTGCAGTATGTCCGCATATGTGAATGATAATCTGGTTAGTTTGTTTTTCCTTTTATGATAAGCGAACAATTGTTTGAGCCTATGTAAGGACATTTATGCAGCCTTGCGCAAAAGTTAACTCCAAAATCTATTACAAATTCAGATGACTAAGCTGTTACATGAAAATCCTATGATACTATATAATTAATGCAGTGATGATGATACATAGACTAAAAGTAGCGTAGAGTAGCTATTTGTGGGGTTCTATTTTTGTGATTTCCTTTGCACACTTCAAACAAATAGATTATGGTTACACTTAGTTTGGTTCGGGGTTGCATTTCATGTAACCCGATTATAACAATAAAATCCTTTGGAATAATTTGAGGCGTGCCGTACCAAATAAAGTCCCTTAAGAATTATATTAGGAATATGGGAATTAATTAGCAATATGAATTTAGGTTTTCGAATTGGGTAGCGGGTTCAAGCTAAAAGGATATTCCCTTTTGTTTGAATGCAGACTTGAATTCGAGGCCCGGATTTATAAATGTAAATTAATTGGCCTTTTAGAGACAAATAATAAATAAAAAAAATCATAGCTTGCTTTAGGTTGACCTTTAAATAAAATTGAGATGAGCCTCGCCAAACAAAAATTCATAAATCGCGAGGCCCTCGATAAATGCTATAAAAAATACTTAGAATTCGCGTGAACCGTTTAGCGAATTTTACGGTTTTTCCCCAAAAATAATAAACGCGTAGGTGCTTTAGGCGCGTATTTTAATAATATTACCTTCTTAAATACGGGTACACATTTATGTGACCCAAATCCAAATCTCAATGAAGTCGAAATATGCCAAAAACCACGGGTGCACTGGTGCGACGTGGTTCGAGATTACATTTTCACGACGTTGCAATTCTTCTTAAAAAATAAAATGCACAATAAAATCAGTTTATTAATAAAAGGCACATAGGCTAGAACATGTTTTGAAATCAGATAAAATCAAATACAATAGTTGAGCGACCGTGCTAGAACCACGGAATCCGGGAATGCCTAACACCTTCTCCCAGGTTAACAGAATTTCTTACTCATATTTCTGGTTCGCGGACTGTTAATAGAGTCATAATTTCCTTGGTTCGGGATTCAAGCCGTGACTCGGGACACTATTAATCTCCCAAGTGGCGACTCTGAATTGTAATAATAAATCTTGTTCCGATTGTCCTTTAATTGGAAAAACTCCTTTATTACGCCCTCCACGGGGTGTAGTAGTGAAAAAGGAAGTGTGACAGTCTCTTTCCATTATCCTCTACTCTATTCCTCCTTATCTTGTTTTACTCCCTCGTCCTGAGTCTGTTTGGTTATAACAAGTGAGAAATGACTTCAAAATCTGCCACCAGCTTTCCAATTGAAAAAAACGGGATCTAGTAAATACATCAAGGCATCAAGTCAGAAGAAAACAGCAGGCCCAATGAGTTGGCCACAATCAACATGCTTTGGGATTCGTGTGAAGTACAAGGGTTGGGTACGCCTCAATTCAATAACTATACAACGGATGAAGGGTGTTTGGTGAACGAATCAGAGATATTTTCCATATTAAAGGTAATAAAGAAAGTGGTTGGTCAATAAATAAGCAAGATCTTTGAGTGGGAATCAGTTATCATGACAAAGTGAAGGAGCAACAGACCTCAATGCCGAGGTCAGTGGTTTAGTCGATAAAGAACAAATACACGGAGTGTGGGCAATGAGCGTGCTTTGGGATTCATATGAGACATAAGGGATGGGGGAGATGCTAGTTCATTCAATGCAACAAATGGAGGATATTGGGCCGCCTTCAAAGTTCAAGGCCACAAACCAACCACCATATTTAAAACTCACAGGTTTTCTTTGAAACGGGAACAAAGCAGTGCAAGAAAGTTGGAAGAAAAGAGAAGGGAAGAATAGGAGAGCCGACAAAAGGGAAGTTTCTCAAATCTTTGCCCTTGCCTGTCTTGTTAGTGTGCACAAAATGCTGCCATTGCTTTCACATTTTTCCTCCTAGGATAAAAGGTCTAGTCTAATGGATTTTCTCCAAATCTAAATCTTAGTGTGATGAATCTTTCTCCTAAGATAACGAAAGACCTAGTCTAATGAATCTTCTCCTAGAGTCGAAACCTTAGTCTGATGAGTCTCTCTCCTAAGATAGAAAACCTAGTCCGATGAATTTTCTCCTAGAGTCTACATCTTAGTCGGATGAAACTTTCTCCTAAGATAACAAGATAACAAAAACCTAGTCTGATGAATTTTCTCATAGGGTCTGCATCTTAGTCTGATGAATCATTCTCCTAAAATAGAAAACCTAGTCTGATGAATTTTCTCCTATGATAAAAATCTTAGGAAAATAGTTTTACTCACAGGAGGCGTACAGGCCAATCAAGTCTTTAGTTTTACTCTCACCGTCGCATCAATAGCTTAGGTTACAATTCACAAGTTTACCCAGCCGCAAAACTGGGGCAGAAAATGTTCTTTGTTTGTTTATTTTGTTGCAGTCAGGAGCCCACCTGGAGAATAAGGGAATACTTTTCAAGTTCAGCAATCAGGAGCCCACCTGAAGAACAAGGGAATACTTTTCAAGTTTCGGTAGTCAGGCGCCTACCTGGAGAACAAGGGAAGTACAATTCAATTTTAGCTTTTTATTTTTAATATTTGATAAAATGTTGTACCCAGTTACCAAACTGGGGCAGAAAATTTTCTTTGTTTGTCGATTTTGTTGCAATCAGGAACCCACCTGGAGAACAAGGGAATACTTTTCAAGTTCAGCAATCAGGAGCCCACTTGGAGAACAAGGGTATAATTTTCAAGTTTCGGTAGTCAGGCGCCCACCTAGAGAACAAGGGAAGTACAATTCAAATTTTAGCTTTCAATTTTTTTAATTTGAAAACATGTTGTACCCAGCCACCAAACTGTGGCAGAAAAATTTTCTTTGTTTGTCTATTTTGTTGCAGTTAGGAGCCCACCTGGAGAACAAGGGAATAATTTTAAAGTTCAACATTCAGGAGCCCACCTGGAGAATAAGGGAATACTTTTCAAGTTCAACAATCAGGTGCCTACCTGGAGAACAAGGGAAGTACAATTCAAATTTTAGCTTTTAATTTTTTATATTTAACATGATGTGCCCAGCCACCAAATTAGGACAGAAAATTTTCTTTGTTTATTTATTTTGTTGCAGTCAGGAGCCCACCTGGAGAACAAGGGAATACTTTTCAAGCGTCAGCAGTCAGGAACCCGCCTGGAGAATATAGGCATATATTTCAAACTTCAGTAGTCAAGCATCACTCGGAGGAATGGCAAGACATCTCCGATCACAATGCAAGGCAACAACAAGGATTTCGTCGGAAGAATACAAGTTCAAGGCAACACAAGAGCAAGTTCGAAGACATAGATAGGACCTTTTTGTAATTCATAGATCATAGCGTAGGCTAGATTGTTTTTTGTTTTAACACGGTGTAATAAAGAGGCCAGCGAGCAGTAGCAGCTGCAACAGCAGTGAAATCACAACTCCTAGTAGTCTCAGCTACCAAACCTTTCTGAACTACACCTGACCTGATTCCATTATAGTCAAGGATATGTAGGCAACCTCTGAAGCAAGGTTCGGTCAGACTCTTTCAAAAATGCTTCTCATGGAGTTTCAAATGGGCAAAAATCCCTCATATAACTCACTTTATCTTTGCCCGAAACTCTTTATGTTTCCGAGAAAAGAGGGGCAGCTGTAAGCACGTGATTTTTGCCCTATACGAGATACTCCTACAAATTTCAAGAAAATATATATTTTTTTCTAATTGTTTATCATTTTATAGGATTTTGTAGAATTTTTATCTTGTGCACGTTTAAGTCATAAAAAATACCAAAAATATCACGCATGGTATTTAGGCCTTACTTTTACATTTTAGGATTAATCGATAGTTAGTTGTTTTATAAAAATTAAAAATCACAAAAAAATGCTTCATTTTTACACCTTTCCTTTTAGTGATTTTTCTCTTTTAATTTAGGATTAAATAACTTTTATAATTTTTATAGTTAGTATAATTTTATATATTTTTTTAAGGATTTTTAATTCTAGGATTTTTTAATAAAAAAAGATAAAAAGAAAATTGGAAATAAAAAAGAAGAATTGGAAGAACCTTCCCTCACATGAGACCTTCCCCAAAAATATTTTCCTCCAAAAGACTTTTCCCCATATGAGACCTTCCCCCAAAAATATTTTCTCCCAAAAAAAACCTTCCCCCAAAAATATTTTTTCCCTAAAAGACCTTCCCCCACACAAAACCCCCCTCCACATTAAAAACACCTACACACCTAAAATATAGTGGAGCCGCAAAAATATAGAAAACGAGACTCCCCCTCCCATCGATTCCTTTCCTCCTACACAGACCCAATTCGCCGCCCTTCCCCTCAACTAGTAGCCGTCGATCCCATTTTTAGCCTGGAGAAGTAGCAGCTAACATCAACGTTGCACTAAATAATGTGTCCATTACCAGTCTAACTTTTGGAAAAGAATTTACTCCATTATTCATGAGACTTTGAAAGTTGTGGTTGCTCAGTACAACGCAGGCCACCTCCCTGATTCCAAACATCCAGCAGCGACCACATGCTACTAGTTTCAGTCCAAAACTAGAGCAGCAACAGTCGATAGCTCCGAGTTGGGTCGTTTCAGTTCCGTTTGAGATTCCGACGAGCTTACGGCGCTGCTGCGTTTCCTGCTTAGGTCCAAATGAGCTTATGCAGAGGTTTTGTATTAACTCAATATTCAGAAAGGAATTTTTTGCTACTTGAAGGTTCACTCCTCTTTCACCCCTGTATTACTATTTAATGTTCGAGCACTATTACCATGATTTGTTTTGCTTTTGTCTCTAACAAGCATATGGTTTCAATTGGTATTATTGCGTTAGTTTTATGAAAGTGGTGACAGAACTTTTATAGGTAAAAATTGAGTTTAGTTTAAATGTGAAGTAAATTGGCATTTTTGTAGTAATGGCTAGGGTGGAGGATGACCATTGTAATTGTTTCTGCAGTGAAAGAAGCAAAAGGGTTTGTTTTACCGTTAGTTAGTATGGGAATTGTAAAATTAGTATCATTGTGGTGAACTTCTTAATGCCTAGTTCTAGTAATACTGCTACTTTTCTTCTTTCCTTTTTATGTTTGCTCATCATTTGTGAACTACCTGATGTCTTGGTTGCTATATTTTCCCTTTACATAAATACTTCAAAGTGTGGAAATAATGTGGTTGCATGCAATAGCAAAATTTAAATGTATTAACTTTATGTCGCTTGTATTACTGCTTATATGAAATTTAGGCACACATCTTTATGAATAATAGTAGAAAAGCCTTTAGGCGCACGTTGAAAATACGATTGTGGTTGCGTATACGTTCACATAACATGACCATGATCCTAAATTAATTTTGAATATGCGTTCGCGCAACTTTGATCATTCTTTTCTTAACAATAATACGAGTTTTGGGCCTTCCAAGCTAGGTAGTATATTTGAGTTAGGAGGTTTTCCTCTTGTTCAAGTGTGGACTTGAGTTTGAAGCTCGAATTCCGCAAAAGGTTTTCTAATAATAGTAATTAATTATGCTAATCAATTAGGGCCCTTCTAGAGACAACCTTTAATAGAAAATTGTAGTTCTTTTAGGTTGGCCTTTAAGACAAATTGAGGTGCGTTGCGCCAAATAAAATCACAAACTATGTGGCCCTCTTTAATTACTTTATTATAATATTTAGAATTCGGGACGTGTCATTTAGCGAATTTTCATGGCCTCCCGCAAAGTTAATAACGTGTTAGTCACTTTAGGCGCGTTCTTTAATAATTCTACCCTCCTAAATTCGGGTGTGCATTTCATGCGACCCAAATCTAAATCCCCAAACATTGAATAGATTGTGCTGAGGATCCGGGTGCATTTCATGTGACGTGATCCAAAACATGTTCTTAAACGACGTTCAATTTCTTAATAATTGACTAAAAGCGATAAATAATTCTAAAATTGCATTATAGGTTTAAAATGTATTAAAATCAGATTCTAGCCAAATATAGCAGTTGAGCGACCGTGATAGAACCACGGAACTCGGGAGTGTCTAACCCCTTCTCCTGGGTTAACAGAATTTCTTACCCAAATTTCTGGTTCGTGACTGTAACAAAGAGTCAAACACTCCTCAATTCGCGATTCAAACCGGTGACTTGGGACACCATAAATCTCCCAAGTGGCGACTCTAAATATCTTAATAAATGAATCCTGTTTCGATTGTCCTTTAATTGGAAAAACTCCTTTTATTATAACCCTCACGGGGTGTAGTAGCGAAAAAGGAGGTGTGATAGCTCTGGCGACTCCGCTGGGGACAAGAACCCAGAACTTTTGGTTCAAGGTTCAGAATTCAAGCTCAGTTAAATTGCTGTATTTGTCTTTATCCGCTTTTGCTACATGTTCATGCCTTATGTGCTAAATGTTTTACCGCTTTTATATTTATTGAATTGTATATAAACTGTCGCGAACCCCTTCCTCTTTCTGAGTCTTCTACATCATGGAGAAGGGTGCACTTTTTGTAGCTTCTCTTCTGTTTAGAGTCTTTCCCAATTTAGAATGAGGTTTGGATAAGTTGCAAAGCCGGCGGAGCTTCTGTATCCCCGGTACGCTACCTCCCTCTCGGCCCGAGTTGTCCGCTCGGGTAAGCCATGTCTAGATCAATAAACCTAGGGTTAAAAACCTAGAAGAACAATAAACTCATGCCGAATCCCTAGTAGGACGCTTGTTTGCATCATGTGCATTTAACTTAGGGGACTCAACACAGGGATTGGGTTCGTCTAGGACAGGAGACCTGAATTGAAATGACCATCCTGATGCATCTTACGTGCTACTTGCGCATTTATTTGCTCGGCTTTGCATGTTGACTGGCTTGTATATAATGAGTGAAAATTATGAACAATAGCAGTGTTAGGACTAAGTGAGGGTAATCATTTGTTTGAAAAAATCAATGCTCAAATAGTACCAAAATGCTGCCGAATTTTGAAAAATGAAAATAAAATGAAAAAAGAAAATATTTGGAAAGGAAATGGTTGTTCAAAATAGCTTTGATTTTGGCAAATCTGCCCGAACTACACTGGTTTGATTCTCACCGGATGTGATATACGTAGGCAACCCTCATCGGGTCCAACCACCCCTTTCGCAAAAATAGCCAAAATCCCAAAATTTTAATTTTTATCCAATAAGTCGGGTGACGCCATTATTATTGAAAATAAGCCGAATGTCCCCAAAAGGGCGCCGGAAGTCTGTTTTACAAGAACAGCCACCCTGAGTCATTTTAAAACGGTTTGCGGGCACAGCCTTAAAATCTCCCTTTCGGAAGTGCTGAAAGGCCGTATTTGCAAAACTGAGTCTTTGTTCTCTTACGATAAATATTTTTGAAGGATAGCCACTTGTCATTTTTTTTAAAGTCAAAATAAGCCATTACATCGCCAGTTTTCTCTAAATAGTCACAATTGACATGGAAACTTTCTCAGTTTTGCGCAGGCCTGCGGCGATGCCGAGTGATGTCCCGCGGGCCCCAAGATGTGAAGCTTTGATGCACTCTTGATCTAGTTTTTAATCATCGAGTATGTATTTTGTTGTTTTGAGTCTGCTTTTATAGTTTCCATTCAAGAAAACCAAATAGTCTAGTATCTCTTGTACTCGGCGTTTACTAATGAAATTTGAAAATCCCAAAAATTATCCCTTTATTTTTGCATACAATTTGCAAGAACTACGCTTGGTCTGATTTATGTGGGGTCATGATATGTAGGCAATCTACATAGGATTCGACCATAACCAAAGAAAAAAAAAGAGAAAAAGAAAGAATGAGAGGAAAAACCACAAAAAGGCAAAAAGAAAAGAAAATAGCGGAAAAACAAGAAAGAAAAGAAAATCAAGAAAGGAAGAAAATAGGAGCAAGAGAAGACAAAGGCAAGAGTGAAAATAAGAAAAAACGAAAAGAAGGAAAAAGAATAAAAACAGAGGAAGGGAAAGATTGCAATTGGAAATAAGGAAAAGGCCGAGATGATGCATGGGACCGATCAAAAGCTGTTACCAATATGTTAAATGCCTTAACACTAATGTGATGGTTTCATTTTGTCATGCCATTCCAGAAAGGTGGTTGGTTTGTGGCTTTAAAGTGGTAACCCGTCTTTACAACACAAGGCAATGGAAAACCACAATAGAACTGAGTTGGTTGATACTGGTGCTCGACATCAGTTGGTTGAACGGGATAATGGGTTGGGTAAAGAGGTGCGGATGTTAAGACAACACTTGGCAGACATGTATCAAGCCTGGATAACTGGGAAGGCACCACCCCCGCCACCACCAATTTTTCCAGATGCTGCCCTTACCCAAGCTCCAAACACAACGCCAAATGATCCTATATATTCTCCAGATACACCCGCTTCTCACAATTTTCCCAAATACCCTAGTAGCTCCATCACTCATCTTCCAGTCATCTCTCCCCAACATGGCCCTCATGTTATATCCAATACTCCCAACAATACATACCCACTCAAAGATCGTAATGCCCAATATCACCCCTCAAAGGCTGCCCACAAGGTCCCTGATTCCTACATGAAAAGCTACCAGGATGAGCTTCATACTAGAAATGAAAAGGTTACAGGAAGAGAAAGGAGCGATGGGGTACCCAGGAATTTGAAAAGCGCAGAACAGTCTTTATGGGACAAGAGAAGAATGGGAGGCCAGGGTAGCGTGACCTGTAAAGAACTGATTGTGTCCCGTGATATCCGCATGCCCGCAGGATTCAAAGTACCAAAATTTAACTTGTATGATGGGCGTGGATATCTGATAGCCCACCTGAGGGTCTATTGCAACGAGATGAGGATTGTTGGAGAGAAAGATGACATGATGATGGCATATATCAGTAAAAGCCAAACTGGAGCAGCTTTGGACTGGCATAGTCTTCAAAATGTCGATGAGTGGCTTACATTGGGTGACATGGCTCAAGAATTTGTCCAATACTTTCAATGCAAATAAAGTGTTACCCCAGACCGAACCTTGCTATCAAAGATGGAAAAGAGGTCGGGGGAAAGCTTTAATGAGTTTGGGCTTAGATGGAGGAAGAAAGCTGCTCGAGCCCAGTCCCCCGATTAGCGAAGAAGTAATGGTTAAGCTTTTTCTACAGGCCCAAGGACCCACTTACTACAGTCATTTGATCCCAGCCTTGGGAAAACCTTTCAATGATATGTTAAAAATGGGGGAACTAGTAGAAGAAGGGGTCAAGTCAGGCAAAATCGTGAGTTGTTCAGAAGCTATTCAGAACATCCCAGTAAGTTTGGTAGGAAGAAAAAGGAACAAAAAAGACGATCCGATAGGTTTTCGTGATCGACACTTCCAGCCTCAACATTGCCCTCATGCACTAGAGGACCCACCCCGATGCTACTTCTCTCCATAGAAATCCCGAAGTCGCACATCATATTCTCGCTACCCAGCTCAAAATAATGCCCATCTACCCCAGTGAACTTACCAAAAACATCCCGGATTAGGTTTTCAGCCCGATCTAGCATTTAAGAATGAGAGGTTACGGAAGAAGAAAGCCCTCACTCTATTGGGAGAATCATATGCCAGTCTGTTCCGGAGGTTAAGGATATTGGACATGTTGAAGCTGATTCGGATAAAAATGCATAACCCTCTTCCAAAGAAGTTTGATCCTTCTCAAAGGTGCGCATATTGCTCAGGTGCCCTGGGGAACAACATAGAGAAGTGTTAGAATCTGAAGAATGTGATTCAGAAGCTTATTGATGCAGGCGACATTGTCGTGCAAAGTCCAGATGCAGCAAGAACTAGCCGAAATGCATCTCCTGTGCATAATAAGACGCATATGGTGGATATGATTTATTTTGAAAAGGAACATGAGAACTCTTCTGAGATACTTGGAGGTCTGCATGCTACTAAGGTTTCAGTAGTTGATCGTGATAACGGGCCGGCAAAAGGAACCCAAAAGCAGTTTACTAAGAACAACGTGATATGGACTCACAAAAATTCCAACAATCTTGGTGTGAAACCCAGTGGCTAGGATGTCGTGCTTGGTAATTGGGAAAACACTCCACCTCTCGGAGTTTTGGTGGTTTATTTTATTGTCATTTCTGTTGTCCGAGTTATTTCAGGGTTGTAATCCGGATATTATCTTGTGAAACAAACCCTTCTATCCTTTCACTTTTTCTTATCTGTCTAGTCGTAATAGTTTGTTTAGTGCTGTATAGGTTAGTTCAAGGGTTGCAACCCTAGTCTAGTTTGCTTGTTTTGTCTAAACCCTTTCACCGTCAGTCTAATGTGATTCTCTGTTTCCTACCATTTCTAGTCATTTTATTTAATTCCCTTCTCCTTTTACAATTCTTTTCATGCTGGCTCTAGTGACATGACATACACGCATAATTCTCAACCTGATTTTTAAAAGTCAGTTTAGTAATGAAACAATGAAACAATGTTGAATATGATAAGGATATTTGAGGGAAATAAGTAAAAGCATCTTGAGATCACTTCAAGCCCAAATTGTGTGAAACTGGGACAGATGGAACATAAAAAAATACTGTCGAAATGCATCACGCCGCATCGGTATGAAGCCAAAGGAATTGTACCAAGTTTATAGAGGCCGTTCGTGGTACAGTGGTTGTTGTCCAATGGCGCTGGTTAATTGATAAATGTGGAAGGAAAATGTGTAGAAATGGCTATCAACTCTGATGCAGGCAAGCGATACTATATATGATTTCTTTGTCTAATTGTACTTAATTGTATTTGGCATATTTTGGGATTGAAATGATGAAGGCGTTTTGTTCTGCTATCCAAACACTTTATCCTTTTTTACCCCTTTTTGAGCCTTATTTTATTTTCTTTCGTACCCCTCTTTCGGAATCAATAACAAAACTCGAAAGCACGAGCAGGGAAGATCAGAGGAGAAACAAGAAGAACAGTCCAAAATTAAAAAAAAAAGAGAGAGAGAAAAGAGAAAAGAAAAGAAAGACAAAGAGAAAAAGAAAAAAGAAAAGAAAAAAGAAGAGAAAGGAAAAGTGAAGAAAAGAAAAGAAAAGAAAAGAAAGAAAAGAAAGAAAAGAAAAGTGGAGGAAAGGAAAGATCGCAACACCAAAGTAATTTCTATGACCTGAGCTACGTTCGACTTGATCCCGAAAGGGTATGTAGGCAACCTCTTTCAGAGGTTCAGTCACACCAAAACAAAAATCCCAAAATTTCCCCAAGAAAGAAACTGGGGCAGAAGTTGTGATTATTGTGGGAAATCTGATTCCAAAAGTTGTAATTTTGAACCCATGTTGAATTGTTTCGAGCCTTTTATACCCTTCTTTCTAACCCCATCCAAAAGCCATTATTACGGTCTAAAGAAAGACCTTCTGATCAATCTTCAGGAAGTGCCAATACGAGCAAGTAAAAGTGAATCATGTCAGGGGCTACACTCCGATACAAGAAGAAAAATGATGAAAATGAGAGAGTGTTGTTGATGAAATCCTTCACGGATACCTCAAGGCAATGAAAGATGAAAGAAATCAAAATGAGTCTTATTGGTGAAAACCTTCACGGGCACCATAAGGCGACGGTGAGACGAGAGAAAACCAAAATGAGAGAGGCTTGATGGTGAAAGCCCTTCGGGCACTACAAATCGATTAAGGATTGTGAATCAGATCGGATAAGCGGAGCATTGAAGCCCAGTTTCACGGTGAAAAGGTACAACAAAAGCCGAACATCAGATTTTCTAAAATAGAGTAGGTTGCAGGTGCATGTCAAGGTCGTTAAAGTTGGTATCCACATCCGATGGGTTGCTACTCTGTAGGTTTTTTGTTAAGAATCGTCTCTTTCCATTATACTCTACTCTATTCCTCCTTATCTTGTTTTACTCCCTCGTCCTGAGTCTGTTTGGTTATAACAAGTGAGAAATGACTTCAAAATCTGCCACCAGCTTTCCAATTGAAAAAAAAACGGGATCTAGTGAACACATCAAGGCATCAAGTCAGGAGAAAATAGCAGGCCCAATGAGTTGGCCACAATCAATATGCTTTGGGATTCGTGTGAAGTACAAGGGTTGGGTACGCCTCAATTCAAGAACTATACAACGGATGAAGGGTGTTTGGTGAACTGATGAGAGATATTCTCCGTATTAAAGGTAATAAAGAAAGTGTTTAATCAATAAATAAGCAAGATCTTTGAGTGGGAATCAGATATCATGAAAAGTGAAGGAGCAACAGACGTCAAGGCCGAGGTCAGTGGTTAAGTCGAGAAAGAACAAATACACGGAGTGTGGGCAATGAGCGTGCTTTGGGATTCATATGAGACATAAGGGTTAGGGGAGATGCCAGTTCATGCAATGCAATAAATGGAGGATATTGGGCCGCCCTCAAATTTCAAGGCCACAAACCAACCACCACATTTAAAACTCACAGGTTTTCTTTGAAACGGGAACAAAGCAGTGCAAGAAAGTTGGAAGAAAAGAGAAGAAAAAAGAAGGGAAGAAGAGGAGAGCCGACAAAAGGGAAGTTTCTCAAATCTTTGCCCTTGCCTATCTTGTTAGTGTGCACAAAATGTTGCCATTGCTTTCACATTTTTCCTCCTAGGATAAAAGGCCTAGTCTGATGGATTTTCTCCAAATCTAAATCTTAGTATGACAAATCTTTCTCCTAAGATAACAAAAGATCTAGTCTGATGAATCTTCTCCTAGAGTCGAAACCTTAGTCTGATGAGTCTTTCTCCTAAGATAGAAAACCTAGTCTGATGAATTTTATCCTAGAGTCTGCATCTTAGTCTGATGAAAGTTTCTCCTAAGATAACAAGATAACAAAAACCTAGTCCAATGAATTTTCTCATAGGGTCTGAATCTTAGTCTGACGAATCATTCTCCTAAAATAGAAAACCTAGTCTGATGAATTTTCTCCTATGACAAAAATCTTAGGAAAATAGTTTTACTCACAGGAGGCGTACAGGCCAGTCAAGTATTTAGTTTCACTCTCACCGTCGCATCAATAGCTTAGGTAATGATTCACAAGTTTACCCAGCCACCAAGAGAACAAGGGAGTACTTTTCAAGTTCAGCAATCAGGAGCCCACCTGGAGAACAAGGGAATAATTTTCAAGTTCAGCAATCAGGAGCCCACCTGGAGAACAAGGGAATAATTTTCAAGTTCAGCAATCAGGAGCCCACCTGGAGAACAAGGGAATACTTTTCAAGTTTCGGTAGTCAGGCGCCACCTGGAGAACAAGGGAAGTACCAGTCTAACTTTTGGAAAAGAATTTACTCCATTATTCATGAGACTTTGAAAGTTGTGGTTGCTCAGTACAACGCAGGCCACCTCCTTGATTCAGAACAACCAGCAGCGACCACAGGCTACTAGTTTCAGTCCAAAACTAGAGAAGTAACAGTCGATAGATCCGAGTTGGGTCGTTTCAATTCCGTTTGAGATTCCGACGAGCTTACGGTGCTGCTGCGTTTCTTGCTCAGGTCAGAATGAGCTTATGCGGAGGTTTTGTATGAACTCAATATTCAGAAAGGAATTTTTTGCTACTTGAAGGTTCACTCCTCTTTCACCCTTGTATTACTATTTAACGTCCCATTATTTATTTTGATTTGAGCACTATTACCGTGATTTGTTTTGCTTTTGTCTCTAACAAGCATATGGTTTCAATTGGTATTATTGCGTTAGTTTTATGAAAGTGGCGACAGAACTTTTATAGGTAAAAATTGAGTTTAGTTTAAATGTGAAGTAAATTGGCATTTTTGTAGTAATGGCTAGGGTGGAGGATGACCATTGTAATTGTTTCTCCAACGAAAGAAGCAAAAGGGTTTGTTTTACCGTTAGTTAGTATGGGAATTGTAAAATTAGTATCATTGTGGTGAACTTCTTAATGCCTAGTTCTAGTAATACTGCTACTTTTCTTCTTTCCTTTTTATGTTTGCTCATTGTTTGTGAACTGCCTGATGTCTTGGTTGCTATCTTTTACCTTTACATAAATACTCCAAAGTGTGGAAATAATGTGATTGCATGCAATAACAAAATTTAAATGTATTAACTTTGTGTCGCTTGTATTACTGCTTATATGAAATTTAGGCACGCATCCTTATGAATAATAGTAGAAAAGCCTTTAGGCACATGTTGAAAATACGATTGTGGTTGCGTACACGTTCGCATAACATGACCATGATCCTAAATTAATTTGGAATATGCGTTCGCGCAACTTTGATCATTCTTTTCTTAACAATAATAAGGGTTTTGGGCCTTCCAAGCTAGGTAGCATATTGAGTTAAGAGGTTTTCCTCTTGTTCAAGTGTGGACTTGAGTTTGAAGCTCGAATTCCGCGAAAGGTTTTCTAATAATAGTAATTAATGGTGCTAATCAATTAGGGCCCTTTTAGAGACAACCTTTAATAGAAAATTGTAGTTCTTTTAGGTTGGCCTTAAGACAAATTGAGGTGCGTCGCGCCAAATAAAATCACAAACTGTGTGGCCCTCTTTAATTACTTTATTAAAATATTTAGAATTCGGGACGTGCCATTTAGCGAATTTTCATGGCCTCCCGCAAAGTTAATAACGCGTTAGCCACTTTAGGCGCGTTCTTTACTAGTTCTACCTTCCTAAATCCGGGTATGCATTTTATGCGAACCAAATCCAAATCCCAAAACGTTGAATAAAATATGTCGAGGATCCGGGTACATTTCATGTGACGTGATCCAAAATACGTTCTTAAACGATGTTCACTTTCTTAATAATTGACTAAAAGCGGTAAATAATTCTAAAATTACATTATAGGTTTAACATGTATTAAAATCAGATTCTAGCCAAATATAGCAGTTGAGCGACCGTGCTAGAACCACGGAACTCAGGAGTGCCTAACCCCTTCTCCCAGGTTAACAGAATTCCTTACCCGGATTTCTGGTTCGCGACTGTAATACAGAGTCAAACCCTTTCCTCGATTCGGGATTCAAACCGGTAACTTGGGACACCATAAATCTCCCAAGTGGCGACTTTGAATCTCTTAATAAACGAATCCCGTTTCGATTGTCCTTTAATTGGAAAATTTCTTTTATTATACCCCTCACGGGGTGTAGTAGCGAAAAATGAGGTGTGACACTGACAGTTCAAACACCGAACCACATATGCAATAATATCTTTCTTCATCCTACGCCTCCAATAATGCTGCCGCAAGTCCTGGTACATCTTCGTGGTACCCGAGTGAATAGAATACCGAGAACTATGGGCCTCCGCTAAGATCAACTCTCGAATCCCATCGACATTGGGCGCACAACCTCACCCCTGCAACTTCAAAACACCATCATCATCTCAGGTCACCTTTGTGCCACCTCTACGCTGCACCGTGTCTCTCAAGATACATAAATGGGGATCATCAAACTGCCGATCACGGATATGCTCCAATAATGAAGAATGAGCGACCGTTCAAGCTAACACTCTGCTAGGCTCAGAAATGTCCAACCTCACAAACCGATTGGCCAAGGCCTGAATATCCAAAGCAAGCGGTCTCTGGCTGACCGGAACATAAGCAAGACTACCCATGCTGGCGGACTTCCTACTCAACGCATCGGCCACCACATTGGCTCTCCCTGGGTGGTACAAAATAGTAACATCATAATCCTTCAATAGCTCCAACCACCTCCGTTGCCTCAAGTTCAACTTCTTCTGCTTGAACAAGTATTGCACTCTTATGATCAGTGTACACCTCACACGTCACACCATATAAGTAATTCCTTCAAATCTTCAAAGCATGAACAATGGCTGCCAACTCTAAATCATGGACCAGATAATTCTTCTCGTGGATCTTCAATTGCCTCGAAGCATATGCAATGACTCTGCCATCCTGCATCAATACGGCACCAAGCCTAATACGGGAAGCATCAAATAAACTGTATAGGGTCTTGAGCCTGTGGGTAAATCCAATATCGGTGCCGTAGTCAGAGTTGTCTTGAGCTTTTGAAAGCTCTCCTCACACTCGACTGACCATCTGAACTGGGCACCCTTCTGGGTCAATCTGGTCATCGGGGTTGCTATGGATGAAAATCCCTCTACGAACCGGCGGTAATAACCTGCTAACCCCAAGAAACTCCGAATCTCAGTAGTTGATGTTGGTCGAGGCCAGTTCTTAACTGCCTCAATCTTCTTGGGGTCCACCTGGATACCCTCTGCTGATACAACATGACCCAAAAATGCAACCGAACTCAATCAAAATTCGCACTTCGAGAACTTAGCATACAACTGACTATCCTTCAGTCTGAAGAACCACTCTGAGGTGCTGCTCGTGCTCCTCCTGGCTGCGGGAGTACACCAGAATATCATCAATAAATACTATCACGAACAGGTCCAAGTAAGGTCTGAACACCCGGTTCATCAACTCCATAAATGTTGGTGGGGCGTTGGTCAACCCAAATGACATGACCAGAAACTCATAATGCCTGTATCGAGTGCGGAATGCTGTCTTAGGGACATCAGACGCCCTAATCCTCAGTTGATGGTAGTCAGATCTCAAGTCTATCTTTGAAAACACCTTCGCACCCTGAAGCTGGTCAAACAAATCATTAATCCTCGGTAGTGGATACTTGTTCTTAATCGTCACTTTGTTCAATTGCCGGTAATCAATGAACATCCTCATCGATCCATCCTTTTTCATCACAAATAACACCGGCGCACCCCAAGGAGAAACACTAGGCCAGATAAAACCATTCTTTAGCAAATCTTGTAACTGGTCTTTTAACTCCTTCAACTCCGACGGGGCCATGCGATACGGCGGAATAGAAATGTGCTGCGTGCCTGGGGCTAGATCAATACAGAAATCAATATCCCTATCGGGTGGCATACCCGGCAGGTCTAAAGGGAAAACCTCGGGGAACTCCCGAACAATAGGAACGAAGTCAATAGAAGGAACCTCAATGCTGGAATCGCGCGAACATACGCCAGGTAAGCTAAACACCCCTTCTCGACCATACGTCGAGCCTTCACATACGAAATAACACTGTGGGTGGCATGTCCCGGGGTCCCTCTCCACTCCAATCGGGGCAAATCTGGCAAAGCCAAGGTCACGGTCTTAGCGTGACAGTCCAAGATAGCATGATATGGGGACAACCAATCAATTTCTAATATAACATCGAAATCCACCATGTCTAAAAGCAATAAATCAACATGGGTGTCAAAACCCTCAAACACTACCACACAGGAACGATGAACTCGGTCGAACACTATAAAATCACCCACCGGTGTAGATACATAAACAGGAATACCCAAGGCATCACTAGGCATAGTCAGGTAGGGTGCAAAATAGGACGACACATATAAATATGTAGACCCAAGGTCAAATAGCACTGAAGCATCCCTATCACAGACCAGAATAGTACCTGTAATAACAACATCTGACGACTCAGCCTCTGGCCTGGCTGGCAAAGCATAACACTGGGGATGGGCCCTACCTCCCTGAACTATGTCTCTGGGACGATCAGCTACTGGCTGACCCCCACCTCTGCCTGTCCGAGCTCTACCTCTACGGTCTCTACCTCCACCTCTTTGATCCCTACACCTACCTCTAGCAGCCGGGCAAGCTGTGGATCACTTGGTGCCTGAATCATAGGGCGAGAACCCTGCTGCTGAGAACTACCCGAGGCTCGAGGGCAAAATTTGACAATATGGCTCGGGTCACCACAACCATAACAAGCCCTCGGCTGCTAAGACTGCTGGCACTGTCGACCTGAATGTCCCCCCCGGAAGCTCTAAAGTGGAGGTGCACCGATGGGCTACTGATCAGAGTAATGCTGCTGAGAACCACCATTGCCTGGAGTACCATGAGAAACCTGGAGTGCTAACTGAAAGGGTCTCGGTGAATGGACTCTACCATAAGAATCCCTACCTCCAGATGAGGTACCACTGAACCTACCAGAATGACGAGGCCTCTTATCCGACACATGACCACCTCCTTGTGCAAGGGCCGCGGGCCGCATTGGCTGCCTCCTGAAAGGAAATCTCACTACCAGCTCCCATATCCATCTGGAGACGGATTGGCCGAATCAATCCATCAATAAACCTCTGCACCCTCTCTCGCTCTGTGGGGAGTATAACAATAGCATGGCGTGCCAAATCAATAAACCGCATCTCATACTGGGTGACTGTCATGGAGCCCCGCTGGAGGCGCTCGCACTGCCTGTGAAGTGCCTCCCGCTGAGTGACTGGGAGAAAATTCTCCAAAACAACTCTGCGAACTGATCCCATATCAATGGTGGCGACCCTGCTAGTTTGGATAAGCAATAGTCCCTCCACCAGGTCTTGGCGGATCCTGCAAGCTGAAAGGTGGCGGAGTCGACCCCATTGGTCTCCACAATACCCATAGTCCGGAGGATCTCGTGGCAGTTGAATAAGAAATCCTGTGGATCCTCTGAGGAAGACCGCTGAATGTGGTGGTGAATAGCTTGGAGAAACTATCAAGTCTCCGCAAAGCATCCGAAGACATCGTCGCTCCATCACTGTTCTGGGCTGCAATACCTGGCTGAGCTGCCACAGCTGGATTAACCACTAGGACATGAGCCTGGGGAGCTACCTACTCCGGAGTACGTGTAGCAAGAGTCTGAACCCCTCCTCCTGTCACACCTCTTTTTTACGGCGCTTACACCCCGCGAAGGGTATAAATAAAAAGAGTTTTTCCAATTAAAGGA